>JAVIAB010000104.1:4778257-4810664 GCA_032433765.1 Megaustenia siamemsis
TCACATAGCAACAATGCCTCGGCGCCGTTGTTTCTGACTCTCTTTCCTGCGGCAGATGGCCACGTGACCAAAACGGAACCGGCGTTGTACCGGAAAATGGACGAGGGTAAAGTGAGGACAAGAATCTATGACGTGGACGCGAGAGGCACACTTAGACCTGCACGTGGCCAGTCAATTTCGGGGAAATTTCTGACAAAATAGTGCTGATGTAGACCATGCTGATAGCTTTATATTGAGATAGACAATCCAATTTTTTTAGTCAAATGTAAACTTTTAGTCAGTCTAACCTTTTTAATCAATCTAAACTTTTAATCAGTTTAGCTTTTCAGCCAATTTAACCTAATTTCTCTTTCAACCTAAACTCTCAATCTCTCCTTTTTCGTCCACCCTTAATCTGACCTTTATCGTCCACCCTTAATCTGACCTTTATCGTCCACCCTTAATCTGACCTTTATCGTCCACCTTAATCTGACCTTCATTGCTTCCTTAGCACCGATTAACTCTCTTTCTCACTTCTATTGACACAGATTTGTTGCAGAAGATATTTTTCATTTTATGAAATGCTATTTTGGCCTGAGCTATTCTGCTTTTTATTTCTGTGGTGCATCTTCCATTTGATGTTATTATTGTGCCCAAGTATTTGACGCGTTGCACTTGTTTCAGATTTGTCCTGTTTATTTTTATGCTGCATGATGGTGATAATTGTTTCTTCGATATGCCCATTACTTCTGTTTTCTTACTATTCAGACTGAGACCTTTCTTGTTGCTTTCTTTCACTATTATGTCTATTATTTCTTGTAGTTCATTCTCTGTCTCTGATATCAAGATGAACCGAATCTTAAGCTCTAGTAAATATGATTAATCTTGCCATCTTTACGGATTTCGCGCTGGAGGTTATGGTTATGGAAGGCCCCGGTATCACTGCAAACGAATTAAAATCCATAATTGCCCAACCGCCCGTGCCAGTGGAATCATCCGAATTACTATCTCATCTCCCAAACAAAGAAAGGTAACTGTAGTCCCCATCATTGCAGTCTCAGCACACGCCAAAAGACATGGCAAAACCGCACAGAAAGTGAACACAGCAAACTGTTCCTTGTCATACGATACCATCATTCATCGAAACACAATCAAAACGGATGAAACATGGAAATATTTTCGGGGAAAAATGGAATAGCACGCAAAATTCTGTTTCCGCTCGTCAATGACATCGCCAGGGTGAGAGTTGGCGAGCGCAAAAATAATATATATTTTTAAAAAATGAAAGTAGGAACAAATACAACAACCAACAAGCTAGTGGAGCCATAAGTGTGCAAACATATTGTGGTCTGTTGAAGACGGTGAACACCAATGGGTTTGCTAGGAGTGTTGGAATGTCAACTCTAATAACAATTTTAAAAATGCCTTCACCGACACCATTAACAAACATTAGGTAAAAGGTAAAGAGCTGACAAGCTGCTGAATTAATAGTTATAGTTAGTTATAGTTAGTTATAGTTATAGTTAGTTATAGTTAGTTATAGTTATAGTTAGTTATAGTTAGTTATAGTAATAGTTAGTTATAGTTATAGTTAGTTAAAGGTAGTTATAGTTAGTTATAGTTATAGTTAGTTATAGTTATAGGTAGTTATAGTTATAGTTAGTTATAGTTATAGTTAGTTATAGTTAGTTATAGTTAGTTATAGTTATAGTTAGTTATAGTTAGTTATAGTTATAGTTAGTTATAGTTATAGTTAGTTATAGTTATAGTTAGTTGTAGTTATAGTTAGTTATAGTTAGTTATAGTTAGTTATAGTTATAGTTAGTTATAATTATAGTTAGTTATAGTTATAGTTAGTTATAGTTAGTTATAGTTAGTTATAGTTAATTATAGTTATAGTTAGTTATAGTTAGTTATAGTTATAGTTAGTTATAGTTAGTTATAGTTATAGATAGTTATAGTTATAGTTAGTTATAGTTATAGTTAGTTATAGTTAGTTATAGTTATAGTTAGTTATAGTTAGTTATAGTTATAGTTAGTTATAGTTAGTTATAGTTATAGTTAGTTATAGTTAGTTATAGTTATAGTTAGTTATAGTTACTGTTAGTTATAGTTATAGTTAGTTATATTTATAGTTAGTTATAGTTAGTTATAGTTATAGTTAGTTATAGTTAGTTATAGTTATAGTTAGTTATAATTATAGTTAGTTATAGTTATAGTTAGTTATAGTTAGTTATAGTTAGTTATAGTTATAGTTATATTTAGTTATAGTTAGTTATAGTTAGTTATTGTTAGTTATAGTTATTGTAAGTTATAATTAGTTATCGTTAGTTTTAGTTAGTTATAGTTATAGTTAGTTATCGTTATAGTTAGTTATAGTTATAGTTAGTTATAGTTATAGTTAGTTATAATTATAGTTAGTTATATTTAGTTATATTTAGTTATAGTTAGTTATAGTTAGTTATAGTTATTAGAAGGCCCGGTATCACTGCAAACAAATGAAAATCCATAATTGCTCTACCGCCCGTGCCAGTGGAATCATCAGAATTAACATCTCATCGAATTCCAAACAAAGAAGGGCAGCTGCACTCCCAATCACAGCAAATACAGCACACATCAAAAGACATAAGGCGTATCAGCACCGAAAGTGAACACAGCTGGAACTGTCCTTCGTCATACGATTTCATCATTCAACGTAAGCAATCTGATTATAGAAACACGCTCCGGGTGAAAAACCACATCTCACGGTGTGCACAGAGCACTTAACTCAGTAGCTCCGGCAGTAAGCCGAACTTGGAATATGAGGAAACTGATACATGGAACACTTTTCAAACAGTGCCTCAAAGGTTCCCTGTTGCCTATCCGCCATATTGACAGGAAGTACAATGTTGATTTCAGCGATTCTCCAGCCGTGCAGACAATAAAAAAAATACCGCCTGTTGTAAACAAACACTATCGTTGTGCAAATAAAACCCATTTTAAAAACAAAATAGAGACATAAATAAAAGAGAATTGGGAAAAAATCGCAGAAGTTAGTGGATCAGAGGGCCGTCAATTATATCTCCCCTCGACGCTGAAAGGCAAATGAGGAAGGAAAGAAGAAAGAAGCTACAAGGTAAAACAGGTACCATGCCTACTGGTGTAGGTGATCATGTCTCTTCACAACTTTCGATCACGACAGTTATTTATCATTTCTGTTGTTGACTTTCTGCCAAGCCATTCTCTTAAGCTGTCTTGTATTTTTTCTATTTGCTTCCCTCTACCTCTTCGTCCCTCAATTTTTCCAGTTGTTCTCGTCTCATTACATGGCCCAAAAATGATGATTGTTTCTTCCTAATATTGGAAATTAGCTCTCTTTTTGTTTTGGCCTCTTTCATAACGTTTAAATTACTCTTCTTAGCTGTCCATGGTATTCTCAACATTCTTCTGTAAAACCACATTTCTACAGCCTCCAGTGATTTTCATGTCTGTTGTCCTATTGTCCATGATTCACATCCATATGTTAAGACTGGCTCTGCATAACATTTAAGAACTCTTTTTCTTGTTTCTATTCTCAAAATAGATTGCACAATATTTTCCTCATTTTTTTTTTGTTTTTGAAAACAGCTTTTGTCTTGGAAGTATACGATCTTCTTCTTCTACTGTCTTTCAGCTCCCTGTGGAGCATAGGTCTTCAACAAACACTTTCTGCTCCCTGTGGATCATAGGTCTTCAACAAACACTTTCCAAGCCTTTCTGTTTCTTACCATTCTTTTAAGATCATTCTATGTCTTCCCCATCATCTTTATCTCTGCTTCTTTCTGTTTTCTCTAAGAATAACCTGGTCTTCCTCTTTGTCTTTTTCCTTGGAGATTCCAAAAAAGGACCTTTTGTGTAATACTCTCAGTTGGCTTCCGCAGTGTGTCCTATCCAGCGCCAGTCTTCGCTGTATATTTTTATACACTTTGTATTTGGCTGGTACATTTCCATAATTCTATGTTAGTGATTTTATCCTGCCATTTCCATCCTTTTATTCTGCGTAAGCATCCATTAATGAAGGTCTGTTTCTTCACGATAGTCATTTTTGTTGTTCTCCATGTTTCACAGCCATATAATAAGACTGACTTAACATTGGAGTTAAAAATTTTATTTTTGTAATTAACGTAATTTCTTTGGACTTCCATATGTTTCCCAGTGCAACGAAAGCTCCTCTTGCTTTTGATATCCTTATTTTGATATCCTTATGTTGATACCCTTTTTTGATATCCTTATTTTGATATCCTTATTTTGATATCCTTATTTTGATATCCTTATGTTGATATCCTTATTTTGATATCCTTTTTTGATATCCTTATTTTGATACCCTTTTTGATATCCTTATTTTGATATCCTTTTTTTGATATCCTTATTTTGATATCCTTATGTTGATATCCTTATTTGGGCATCATTCTCTGTTCCAACGGACCAGTATAAGATCACTCCCGTTAAAAGCTCAAACAAATCTTGAACAATATGTCGCTCATTCTGGATTTATATGTCTGAATATATGTATGAAGCAAAACATACAAATGAAGATAATCAGCTCTCATAAAGACAAGATCGTAATTTCTTAGCCAATTGACGCGAAAGGAGAAAGAAAATGATATTATAAAAACAAGTCAATGAATTCAAATTGCAAGGAGCGATACCACATGTCATGTTACACTCATTTAAATAAAAATGTGATTGCATTAAACCTTGCCTCTATACGAGAACCAGAACTTTGCATCTCCCATTTACTCCCAAAGCGGGTAAAGGAAGAAATTGGGAAGAAGAAGACGAGGTGGTGGAAGGAGAGGAGAAAGAAGAAGAGGGAAAAGAAGATGTTGAAGAGAAGAAAGAATAAGATCAGGCTGAAGAAGAAGATGAGACTGAAAAAAAGAGGATGCTGAAGATGAAGAAGAGGAGGAGGCTGAAGAAGAAGATGAGACTGAAAAAAGAGGATGCTGAAGAAGAGGATGAGACTGAAAAAAAGAGGATGCTGAAGATGAAGAAGAGGAGGAGGCTGAAGAGGAGGAAGAGGAGGAGGCTGAAGATGAAGATAAGACTGAAAAAAGAGGATGCTGAAGATGAAGAAGAGGAGGAGGCTGAAGAAGAAGATGAGACTGAAAAAAAGAGGAGGCTGAAGAAGAAAATGAGACTGAAAAAAAAGAGGATGCTGAAGAAGAAGATGAGACTGAAAAAAAGAGGATGCTGAAGAAGAACAAGAGGAGGATGCTGAAGAAGAAGATGAGACTGAAAAAAAGAGGAGGCTGAAGAAGAACAAGAGAAGGAGGCTGAAGAAGAAGATGAGACTGAAAAAAGAGGATGCTGAAGAAGAACAAGAGGAGGATGCTGAAGAAGAAGATGAGACTGAAAAAAAGAGGATGCTGAAGAAGAAGATGAGACTGAAAAAAGAGGATGCTGAAGAAGAACAAGAGGAGGAGGCTGAAGAAGAAGATGAGACTGAAAAAAAGAGGATGCTGAAGAAGAAGATGAGACTGAAAAAAAGAGGATGCTGAAGAAGAACAAGAGGAGGAGGCTGAAGAAGAAGATGAGACTGAAAAAAGAGGATGCTGAAGAAGAACAAGAGGAGGAGGCTGAAGAAGAAGATGAGACTGAAAAAAAGAGGATGCTGAAGAAGAAGATAAGACTGAAGAAGATGAGACTGAAAAAAGAGGATGCTGAAGATGAAGAAGAAGAGGAGGCTGAAGAAGTAGAAGATAAAGAGGAGGAAGAGGGGAAGTTGGAAGAAGAAGAAAAAAAGAAGGAGAAGAAGAAATGATATTAACTTCAGACGAAAGATGTACAACATGCCTAATAGATCAAATAGCTCAAGCAATGAGTTTCATACGTTGAGAATAAAATAGATAAGAAGACACTATATACAACTAATAAAAACGTTGAGAATAAAATAGATAAGAAGACACTATATACAACTAATAAAAACGTTGAGAATAAAATAGATAAGAAGACACTATATACAACTAATAAGAACGTTGAGAATAAAATAGATAAGAAGACACTATATACAACTAATAAAAACGTTGAGAATAAAATAGATAAGAAGACACTATATACAACTAATAAAAACGTTGAGAATAAAATAGATAAGAAGACACTATATACAACTAATAAAAACGTTGAGAATAAAATAGATAAAGGTAACGAGGCCTTTTTATACGAAGCTGGGGTCAAAACAAAGCTTCTAGCTAACATTATGATCATCAAGTGTCATGACTGCTGGCGTAGGTGATCATGTCTCTCCACAACTTTCGATCTCGACAGTTGTTCATCATTTCTGTTGTTGACCTTTTGCCAAGTCATTCTCTTAAGCTGTCTGGTATCTTTTCTCTTTGCTTCCCTCTATCTCTTCGTTCCTCACTTTTCCTAGTTGTCACAATATATTCCAGCGGTTCCCTTCTCATTACATGGTCAAAAAATGATGATTGTGGGTTCAAATCCTGGCTACACGGGTTGAGAATGTTATCTGTGATTTCTCTCTGCGGCAACCACCCTGGTCTCAGCAGCGAGGCCCAGCTTGAAACGTTAATTACTAATCGACGGAAAAAATATGAGTACATCCGAAGTTGGAGTTATCTGCCTGTGCGGCGAGGGACCCCTGTGCTCGTCCATGTTAGTCTTGGTCTGCCTCTGCCTCTTTTACCTTGTATTTTCCCTCCCAAGATTACTTTTAGTAGGCTGTTGTGTCTTTTAACATGCCCCGGAAATCTCATTTGTCTTGTTTGAATTGTGTTTAATAGTTCTCTTTTCATTTTTAGTTGTTTTAAGACTTCATCGTTTGTTTTCTTTTCTTTCTATCCAATTCTACCTATTTTTCTATAAATCCACATTTCAAAGGCTTCAATTTTCTATGAATTAGAAATAAACAGCTGTAATATGTTTCAACAATTTCAAAAAATATCGATGGATCCAGAGAGAAAAGAATGACACACAGAGTGTCAACAAATAGAAAAATTGTAGAAAAAATAAAATATGGACGAGACACGATAACTTATGCCACAAGACTAGGCACTTAATGATGATTATAATAATTAACTCCTTCAAAGTATTCCGACGATTAAGAGTTTTACATTCATTGGCTGAAACACTCCCAAAAACACACAGGCACCAGGCTTTCCCTGATCTTGCATACAAGACACATCATTGCATTTAGATTGCGCGCATTAGAATCCCAATCTAAAACTCGTGTCTACAGGGACATCTCAAATACAGGCTTGAAGAGTCCATGTTTTGCAGGCATAAACGCATATTGATATTACAGATTACGGAATAGTCTAAAATTATATTTTATATTTATTGATATGTCTTTCCAAACTATTACTCCAATTGATTCAGTTAGTATATATATAATTTTTATTTATAATATATATATATATATATATATATATATATATATATATATATATATATATATATATATAATACATTTTTAGCCATGTAATGAGAAGAGAACAACTAGAATATATTGTAACAACTGGGAAAATTTAGGGACGAAGAGATAAAGGGAAGCAAAGAGAAAAAATAACAGACAGCTTAAGAGAATGGCTTGGCAGAAGGTCAACAACAGAAATGATAAATATCTGTCGAGATCGAAGGTTGTGTAGAGACATGATCACCTACGCCAGCAGGTCCGGTACTTGATGATGATGATGATGATGATGATGATGATGATGTAGCTACAGATATTTATTCAACGTTTGTTGTCGTTGTCCCCGTCTTCTGAAGAAGGCCATAGGCCGAAACGTCAGTATTTTTTGTGCTCATTTTTTGTGTGATAAAGCTGACACCATACCTTGGAGTGTACATCACACCCCACTAGTGGCTCTGTGCTACCAGCTTTACTGCAGCACTTGATTATTTGCCTGTCCCATAGCCAACTACAGAACTGATACGATGCACGGTGGATAGGAGATTGTGGAAGGACATGATCGCCTACGCCAACCGGTATGGCACATGATGAGCATAACCGTTTTATAACCGTTCTGTTGTTTCATCTGTCTTCAGTATTTCTATTCTCAGCCTTAATAGCAAAAAGACAGAGGTAATGGTAACAACAAAGAAAAAGACATCACCTCAGTACAAAATAAAGACAAGTTGAACAATATTAAAACAGGTAAATGAATTTAAATATTTGGGAACTTTGTTAACCTCAGACGGAAGATGTACAAAAGAGGTGAGATGCAGAATGGCTCAGGCAAAGCAGCTTTCAAAAAATGAGGAAGATACTGTGTAATCTATTTTTTATAATAGAAACAAGAAAAAGAGTTCTTAAATGTTATGTAGAGCCAGTCTTAACATATGGATGTGAATCATGGACAATAGGACAACAGACAAGAAAATCACTGGAGTCTGTACAAATGTGGTTTTACAGAAAAATGTTGAGAATACCATGGACAGCTAAGAAGAGTAATGAAGACGTTCTGAAAGAGGCCAAAGCAAAAAGAGAGCTAATTTCCAATATTAAGAAGAAACAATAATCATTTTTGGCCATGTAATGAGAAGGGAACAACTGGAATATATTGTAACAACTGGGAAAGTTGAGGGCCGAAGACATAGAGGGAAGCAAAGCGAAAAGATACCAGACAGCTTAAGAGAATGGCTTGGCAGAAGGTCTGCCAATAATAATAAATAACTGTCGTGATTGAAAGTTATGGAGAGGCATGATCACCTACGCCAGTAGGCCCGGTACTTAATGATGATGATGAAAATGAACAGTAGTGATCGAGTCTCTAGCGTAGAACAAAGAACATGTTGACAACCACCGGGCCTGGAGCATTACTGGAACAAACAGCGGCCTCACGTGAGCTGTGCAAGCTTGTGTACGTTTGACCAATACGACGGACTACAATAGAAATCGTAACATTGGGACTGATTCACTAGTTATCGCGGTGTTGTAGCTAGCTGTCAGTCTGCCGTTGCCAGGACAATAACACCAGTGGGGGAAGACAATACAAGCCATCTCTGAAGGGAAGATCGTGTATCTTAATGTGAGCATCAAAACTGATAATTTTAAAATGGAAATGTATTACGAACGTTCATAGAAAAATATGTTTATTGTCCATGATTGTAATTTCATGTGTTTATGCATCTGGTAATTATATTTCTATTTGTGTAATAATTTCTAGTGGCTACAATTCTGGAATTTTCTTTCTTTTATAATAAGTAAATTGTTATAATTTACAGTGTTAATAATTGTAATGAAAATGGAAATAACAAATTAGATGGAGAAAAAGCTAAACGTTTTTGAAGACAAATTAATAAGAAAAATATAATGTAATGAATTCAAGATAAATATAGAGATAATAGAAATTGTCATGCAACCAACGATCTCATCTACAATGAAATGAATTCAAGACTAATATAGAGATAAGAGAAATGGCCACACAACCAACGATCTCATCTACAATGGAATGAATTCAAGACTAATATAGAGATAAGAGAAATGGTCATGCAACCAACGATCTCATCTACAATGGAATGAATTCAAGACTAATATAGAGATAAGAGAAATGGCCATGCAACCAACGATCTCATCTACAATGAAATGAATTCAAGACTAATATAGAGATAAGAGAAATGGTCATGCAACCAACGATCTCATCTACAATGGAATGAATTCAAGACTAATATAAAGATAAGAGAAATGGTCATGCAACCAACGATCTCATCTACAATGGAATGAATTCAAGACTAATATAGAGATAAGAGAAATGGCCATACAACCAACGATCTCATCTACAATGGAATGAATTCAAGACTAATATAGAGATAAGAGAAATGGTCATGCAACCAACGATCTCATCTACAATGGCATGAATTCAAGACTAATATAGAGATAAGAGAAATGGCCATACAACCAACGATCTCATCTACAATGGAATGAATTCAAGACTAATATAGAGATAAGAGGAATGGCCACACAACCAACAACCAACGATCTCATCTACAATGGAATGAATTCAAGACTAATATAGAGATAAGAGAAATGGCCACACAACCAACGATCTCATCTACAATGGAATGAATTCAAGACTAATATAGAGATAAGAGAAATGGTCATGCAACCAACGATCTCATCTACAATGGAATGAATTCAAGACTATTATAGAGATAAGAGAAATGGCCACACAACCAACGATCTCATCTACAATGGAATGAATTCAAGACTAATATAGAGATAAGAGAAATGGCCACACAACCAACGATCTCATCTACAATGGAATGAATTCAAGACTAATATAGAGATAAGAGAAATGGCCACACAACCAACGATCTCATCTACAATGGAATGAATTCAAGACTAATATAGAGATAAGAGAAATGGCCACACAACCAACGATCTCATCTACAATGGAATGAATTCAAGACTAATATAGAGATAAGAGAAATGGCCACACAACCAACGATCTCATCTACAATGGAATGAATTCAAGACTATTATAGAGATAAGAGAAATGGCCACACAACCAACGATCTCATCTACAGTTAGGAAGAGAAGATGGGCATATGTCGGTCATGTGCTGAGAAGAGACAACAAGAGAATTCCAAAACAGGTTCTTCTATGGAAAACATCAGGATACAGAAAAAGAGGAAGGCTTAAAGAAACACTAAAAAGAACACTTATAAGAGAAGCAAAGTTGGCAGGCATATACTCATTAGATAAGATTGAGCATATCGTCCAGAATAGAGATGGATGGCAAAAAACCAAACGAGGTATATACGACGCCACGTCGCTGAAAGAGTCAAAATGAAAAATAGTGTTAATATTTTGGTATTTACAATTTAAAAGTATTTTTTTTTAGTATTTGTTTTCTTTTTCTTATAATCGTATTTGTAGTTTGTAAGATTTCATGTATTCCGTGCCTTGTGTTTGTAATTGCTCTGTGTTATAGCTTTCAGTATTTGAAGCGTTTTGATTGCGTATTTTTTCGCTTCTAGTATTTCAAGTCATTCTATCTTCTTCTACTTCGTTTTCGTCACTGTTAATTTTCGTATTCTTCCGTTTCTTCTTATATCTTCTTCTTCTATCTTCTTTTAACTTTGTCTTCTTCTCCTTTTTCTTCTGCATCTTCTTGTTCTTCTTTTTCCTTCCGCTTGTTCTTCTATCTTCATTTTCTTTGTTCTTCTTCTATGTTCATCTTCTATCTTCATCTGCTATCTTCTGCTAACGTATTCATGTATCTTCATCTTCTATACTCTATCTTAATCATCTATCTTCATCTTCTATCTTCTATCTTAATCGCCTATCTTCATATTCTATCTTCATATTCTATCTTCATCATATATCTTCATCTTCTATCTTCATCTTCTATCTTCATCTTCTATCTTCATCTTCATCTTCTATCTTCATCTTCTATATTCATCTTCATCTTCTATCTTCATCTTCTATCTTCATCTTCTATCTTCTGCTATCTTCATCTGCTATCTTCATCTTCTATTTTCATTTTCATCTTCATCTTCAATCTTCATCTTCTATCTTCTGCTATCTTCATCTTCTATCTTCATCTTCTATCTCCTGCTATCTTCATCTTCTATCTTCATCTTCATCTTCTATCTTCATCTTCTATCTTCTTCATCTATCTTCATCTTCTATCTTCTTCATCTATCTTCATCTTCTATCTTCATCTTCTATCTTCATCATTTATCTTCATCTTCTATCTTCATCTTCTATCTTCATCTTCTATCTTCATCTTTTATCTTCATCTTCTATCTTCATCTTCTATCTTCATCTTCTATCTTCATCTTCTATCTTCTGCTATCTTCATCTTCTATCTTCTGCTATCTTCATCTTCTATCTTCTTCATCTGTCTGCATCTTCTATCTTCGGCTATCTTCATCTTCTGTCTTCATCTTCTATCTTCATCTTCTATCTTCATCTTCTATCTTCATCTTCTATCTCCATCTTCTATCTTCATCTTCTATCTTCATCATCTATCTTCATCTTCTATCTTCATCTTCATCTTCTATCTTCATCTTCTATCTTCATCTTCTATCTTCATCTTCTATCTTCATCTTCATCTTCTATCTTCGGCTATCTTCATCTTCTATCTTCATCATCTATCTTCATCTTCTATCTTCGGCTATCTTCATCTTCTATCTTCATCATCTATCTTCATCTTCTATCTTCGCCTATCTTCATCTTCTATCTTCATCATCTATCTTCATCTTCTATCTTCGCCTATCTTCATCTTCTATCTTCATCATCTATCTTCATCTTCTATCTTCGCCTATCTTCATCTTCTATCTTCATCTTCTATCTTCGCCTATCTTCATCTTCTATCTTCATCTTCTATCTTCGCCTATCTTCATCTTCTATCTTCATCTTCTATCTTCTGCTATCTTCATCTTCTATCTTCATCATCTATCTTTATCATCTATCTTCATCTGCTATCTTCATCTTCTATCTTCATCATCTATCTTCATCATCTATCTTCATCTTCTATCTTCATCATCTATCTTCATCTTCTATCTTCATCTTCTATCTTCATCTTCTATCTTCATCTGCTATCACCATCTTCTATCTTCAGCTATCATAATCATCTATCTTCATTTTCTATCATCATCTTCTATCTTCTTTACCTCCGTTTTCTTCTATCTTCTCTTACCTTTTATTCTCCTCATTTCATCTTCTTCTTCTACTTTTTGTACTATCTTCTACCATCTTCTACTATCTTCTACTATCTTCTACCATCTTCTACTATCTTCTACTATCTTCTACTATCTTCTACTATCTCTACTATCTTCTATTATATTCTACTATCTTCTACCATCTTCTACCATCTTCTACTATATTCTACTATCTTCTACTATCTTCTACCATCTTCTACTATCTTCTACTATCTTCTACTATCTTCTACCATCTTCTACTATCTTCTAATATCTTCTACCATCTTCTACTATATTCTACCATCTTCTACTGTCTTCTACTATATTCTACTTTCTTCTACTATCTTCTTCCATCTTCTACTATCTTCTACTATCTTCTACTATCTTCTTTCATCTTCTACTATCTTCTACTATCTTCTTCCATCTTCTACTATCTTTTTCCATCTTCTAATATCTTCTACTATCTTCTACTATCTTCTTCCATCTTCTACTATCTTCTACTATCTTCTTCCATCTTCTACTACCTTCTTCCATCTTCTACTATCTTCTTCCAGCTTCTACTATATTCTTATATCTTCTTCCATCTTCTACTATATTCTACTATATTCTTCTATCTTCTTCCATCTTCTTTCATCTTCTACTATCTTCTTATATCTTCTTCCAACTTCTACTATCTTCTACTGTCTCCTATCTTCTTCTATCTCTTCCATCTTCTACCATCTTCTACTATCTCCTACTATCTTCTTCCATCTTCTACTATTTCTACTATCTTCTATTATCTTCTTCCATTTTCTACTATCTTCTACTATCTTCTTCCATCTTCTACTATCTTCTTCCATCTTCTACTATCTTCTACTATCTTCTTCCATCTTCTACTATCTGCTACTATCTTCTACTATCTTCTACTATATTCTTCCATCTTCTACTATCTTCTACTATTTTCTACTATATTCTTCCATCTTGTACTATTTCTACTATCTTCCTCCATCCTCTACTATCTTCTACAATCTTCTAATATCTTCTACTATATTCTTCCATCTTCTACTATCTTCTAATATCTTCTACTATATTCTTCCTCTTCTACTATCTTCTACTATCTTCTTCCATTTTCTACTATCTTCTACTATATTCTTCCATCTTTTACTATCTTCTACTATCTTCTTCCATCTTCTACTATCTTCTAATATCTTCTACTATATTCTTCCATCTTCTACTATCTTCTAATATCTTCTACTATATTCTTCCATCTTCTACTATCTTCTAATATCTTCTACTATATTCTTCCATCTTCTACTATCTTCTACTATCTTCTTCCATTTTCTACTATCTTCTACTATATTCTTCCATCTTCTACTATCTTCTACTATCTTCTACTATCTTCTTCCATTTTCTACTATCTTCTACTATATTCTTCCATCTTTTACTATCTTCTACTATCTTCTTCCATTTTCTACTATCTTCTACTATCTTCTTCCATCTTCTACTATCTTCTTCCATCTTCTACTATCTTCTACTATCTTCTTCCATCTTCTTCTATCTACTACTATCTTCTACTATCTTCTAATATCTTCTACTATATTCTTCCATCTTCTACTATCTTCTAATATCTTCTACTATATTCTTCCATCTTCTACTATCTTCTTCCATTTTCTACTATCTTCTACTATATTCTTCCATCTTTTACTATCTTCTACTATCTTCTTCCATCTTCTACTATCTTCTAATATCTTCTACTATATTCTTCCATCTTCTCCTATCTTCTAATATCTTCTACTATATTCTTCCATCTTCTACTATCTTCTAATATCTTCTACTATATTCTTCCATCTTCTACTATCTTCTAATATCTTCTACTATATTCTTCCATCTTCTACTATCTTCTACTATCTTCTTCCATTTTTTACTATCTTCTACTATATTCTTCCATCTTCAACTATCTTCTACTATCTTCTACTATCTTCTTCCATTTTCTACTATCTTCTACTATATTCTTCCATCTTTTACTATCTTCTACTATCTTCTTCCATTTTCTACTATCTTCTACTATCTTCTTCCATCTTCTACTATCTTCTTCCATCTTCTACTATTTTCTACTATCTTCTACCATCTTCTACTATCTGCTACTATCTTCTACTATCTTCTACTATCTTCTAATATCTTCTACTATCTTCTACTATCTTCTACTATCTTCTTCCATTTTCTAATATCTTCTACTATCTTCTTCCATCTTCTACTATCTTCTTCCATCTTCTACTATTTTCTACTATCTTCTACCATCTTCTACTATCTGCTACTATCTTCTACTATCTTCTACTATATTCTTCCATCTTCTACTATTTTCTACTATCTTCCTCCATCCTCTACTATCTTCTACTATCTTCTAATATCTTCTACTATATTCTTCCATCTTCTACTATTTTCTAATATCTTCTACTATATTCTTCCATCTTCTACTATCTTCTTCCATTTTCTACTATCTTCTACTATATTCTTCCATCTTTTACTATCTTCTACTATCTTCTTCCATCTTCTACTATCTTCTAATATCTTGTACTATATTCTTCCATCTTCTACTATCTTCTAATATCTTCTACTATATTCTTCCATCTTCTACTATCTTCTAATATCTTCTACTATATTCTTCCATCTTCTACTATCTTCTACTATCTTCTTCCATTTTCTACTATCTTCTACTATATTCTTCCATTTTCTACTATCTTCTAATATCTTCTACTATATTCTTCCATCTTCTACTATATTCTTCCATCTTCTACTATCTTCTACTATCTTCTTCCATTTTCTACTATCTTCTACTATCTTCTTCCATTTTCTACTATCTTCTAATATCTTCTACTATATTCTTCCATCTTCTACTATCTTCTACTATCTTCTACTATATTCTTCCATCTTCTTCTATCTTCTAATATCTTCTACTATATTCTTCCATCTTCTACTATCTTCTACTATCTTCTTCCATTTTCTACTATCTTCTACTATATTCTTCCATCTTCAACTATCTTCTACTATCTTCTACTATCTTCTTCCATTTTCTACTATCTTCTACTATATTCTTCCATCTTTTACTATCTTCTACTATCTTCTTCCATTTTCTACTATCTTCTACTATCTTCTTCCATCTTCTACTATCTTCTTCCATCTTGTACTATTTTCTACTATCTTCTACCATCTTCTACTATCTGCTACTATCTTCTACTATCTTCTACTATATTCTTCCATCTTCTACTATCTTCTACTATCTTCTACTATCTTCTTCCATTTTCTACTATCTTCTACTTTCTTCTTCCATCTTCTACTATCTTCTTCCATCTTGTACTATTTTCTACTATCTTCTACCATCTTCTACTATCTGCTACTATCTTCTACTATCTTCTACTATATTCTTCCATCTTCTACTATTTTCTACCAGCTTCCTCCATCCTCTACTATCTTCTACTATCTTCTAATATCTTCTACTATATTCTTCCATCTTCTACTATCTTCTAATATCTTCTACTATATTCTTCCATCTTCTACTATCTTCTTCCATTTTCTACTATCTTCTACTATATTCTTCCATCTTTTACTATCTTCTACTATCTTCTTCCATCTTCTACTATCTTCTAATATCTTGTACTATATTCTTCCATCTTCTACTATCTTCTAATATCTTCTACTATATTCTTCCATCTTCTACTATCTTCTAATATCTTCTACGATATTCTTCCATCTTCTACTATCTTCTACTATCTTCTTCCATTTTCTACTATCTTCTACTATATTCTTCCATCTTTTACTATCTTCTACTATCTTCTTCCATCTTCTACTATCTTCTAATATCTTCTACTATATTCTTCCATCTTCTACTATCTTCTAATATCTTCTACTATATTCTTCCATCTTCTACTATCTTCTAATATCTTCTACTATATTCTTCCATCTTCTACTATCTTCTACTATCTTCTTCCATTTTCTACTATCTTCTACTATATTCTTCCATCTTCTACTATCTTCTACTATCTTCTACTATCTTCTTCCATTTTCTACTATCTTCTACTATATTCTTCCATCTTCTACTATTTTCTACTATCTTCCTCCATCCTCTACTATCTTCTACTATCTTCTAATATCTTCTACTATATTCTTCCATCTTCTACTATCTTCTAATATCTTCTACTATATTCTTCAATCTTCTACTATCTTCTTCCATTTTCTACTATCTTCTACTATATTCTTCCATCTTTTACTATCTTCTACTATCTTCTTCCATCTTCTACTATCTTCTAATATCTTCTACTATATTCTTCCATCTTCTCCTATCTTCTAATATCTTCTACTATATTCTTCCATCTTCTACTATCTTCTAATATCTTCTACTATATTCTTCCATCTTCTACTATCTTCTAATATCTTCTACTATATTCTTCCATCTTCTACTATCTTCTACTATCTTCTTCCATTTTTTACTATCTTCTACTATATTCTTCCATCTTCAACTATCTTCTACTATCTTCTACTATCTTCTTCCATTTTCTACTATCTTCTACTATATTCTTCCATCTTTTACTATCTTCTACTATCTTCTTCCATGTTCTACTATCTCTACTATCTTCTTCCATCTTCTACTATCTTCTTCCATCTTCTACTATTTTCTACTATCTTCTACCATCTTCTACTATCTGCTACTATCTTCTACTATCTTCTACTATCTTCTAATATCTTCTACTATCTTCTACTATCTTCTACTATCTTCTTCCATTTTCTACTATCTTCTACTATCTTCTTCCATCTTCTACTATCTTCTTCCATCTTCTACTATTTTCTACTATCTTCTACCATCTTCTACTATCTGCTACTATCTTCTACTATCTTCTACTATATTCTTCCATCTTCTACTATTTTCTACTATCTTCCTCCATCCTCTACTATCTTCTACTATCTTCTAATATCTTCTACTATATTCTTCCATCTTCTACTATCTTCTAATATCTTCTACTATATTCTTCCATCTTCTACTATCTTCTTCCATTTTCTACTATCTTCTACTATATTCTTCCATCTTTTACTATCTTCTACTATCTTCTTCCATCTTCTACTATCTTCTAATATCTTGTACTATATTCTTCCATCTTCTACTATCTTCTAATATCTTCTACTATATTCTTCCATCTTCTACTATCTTCTACTATCTTCTTCCATTTTCTACTATCTTCTACTATATTCTTCCATTTTCTACTATCTTCTACTATCTCCTACTATATTCTTCCATCTTCTACTATCTTCTAATATCTTCTACTATATTCTTCCATCTTCTACTATATTCTTCCATCTTCTACTATCTTCTACTATCTTCTTCCATTTTCTACTATCTTCTACTATCTTCTTCCATTTTCTACTATCTTCTAATATCTTCTACTATATCTTCCATCTTCTACTATCTTCTAATATCTTCTACTATATTCTTCCATCTTCTTCTATCTTCTAATATCTTCTACTATATTCTTCCATCTTCTACTATCTTCTACTATCTTCTTCCATTTTCTACTATCTTCTACTATATTCTTCCATCTTCAACTATCTTCTACTATCTTCTACTATCTTCTTCCATTTTCTACTATCTTCTACTATATTCTTCCATCTTTACTATCTTCTACTATCTTCTTCCATTTTCTACTATCTTCTACTATCTTCTTCCATCTTCTACTATCTTCTTCCATCTTGTACTATTTTCTACTATCTTCTACCATCTTCTACTATCTGCTACTATCTTCTACTATCTTCTACTATATTCTTCCATCTTCTACTATCTTCTACTATCTTCTACTATCTTCTTCCATTTTCTACTATCTTCTACTTTCTTCTTCCATATTCTACTATCTTCTTCCATCTTGTACTATTTTCTACTATCTTCTACCATCTTCTACTATCTGCTACTATCTTCTACTATCTTCTACTATATTCTTATATCTTCTACTATTTTCTACCAGCTTCCTCCATCCTCTACTATCTTCTACTATCTTCTAATATCTTCTACTATATTCTTCCATCTTCTACTATCTTCTAATATCTTCTACTATATTCTTCCATCTTCTACTATCTTCTTCCATTTTCTACTATCTTCTACTATATTCTTCCATCTTTTACTATCTTCTACTATCTTCTTCCATCTTCTACTATCTACTAATATCTTGTACTATATTCTTCCATCTTCTACTATCTTCTAATATCTTCTACTATATTCTTCCATCTTCTACTATCTTCTAATATCTTCTACTATATTCTTCCATCTTCTACTATCTTCTACTATCTTCTTCCATTTTCTACTATCTTCTACTATATTCTTCCATTTTCTACTATCTTCTACTATCTCCTACTATATTCTTCCATCTTCTACTATCTTCTAATATCTTCTACTATATTCTTCCATCTTCTACTATATTCTTCCATCTTCTACTATCTTCTACTATCTTCTTCCATTTTCTACTATCTTCTACTATCTTCTTCCATTTTCTACTATCTTCTAATATCTTCTACGATATTCTTCCATCTTCTACTATCTTCTAATATCTTCTACTATATTCTTCCATCTTCTTCTATCTTCTAATATCTTCTACTATATTCTTCCATCTTCTACTATCTTCTACTATCTTCTTCCATTTTCTACTATCTTCTACTATATTCTTCCATCTTCAACTATCTTCTACTATCTTCTACTATCTTCTTCCATTTTCTACTATCTTCTACTATATTCTTCCATCTTTTACTATCTTCTACTATCTTCTTCCATTTTCTACTATCTTCTACTATCTTCTTCCATCTTCTACTATCTTCTTCCATCTTCTACTATTTTCTACTATCTTCTACCATCTTCTCCTATCTGCTACTATCTTCTGCTATCTTCTACTATATTCTTCCATCTTCTACTATCTTCTACTATCTTCTACTATCTTCTTCAATTTTCTACTATCTTCTACTTTCTTCTTCCATCTTCTACTATCTTCTTCCATCTTCTACTATTTTCTACTATCTTCTACCATCTTCTACTATCTGCTACTATCTTCTAATATCTTCTACTATATTCTTCCATCTTCTACTATCTTCTAATATCTTCTACTATATTCTTCCATCTTCTACTATCTTCTACTATCTTCTTCCATTTTCTACTATCTTCTACTATATTCTTCCATCTTCAACTATCTTCTACTATCTTCTACTATCTTCTTCCATTTTCTACTATCTTCTACTATATTCTTCCATCTTTTACTATCTTCTACTATCTTCTTCCATTTTCTACTATCTTCTACTATCTTCTTCCATCTTCTACTATCTTCTTCCATCTTCTACTATTTTCTACTATATCTTCTACCATCTACTATCTGCTACTATCTTCTACTATCTTCTACTATCTTCTAATATCTTCTACTATCTTCTACTATCTTCTACTATCTTCTTCCATTTTTTACTATCTTCTACTATCTTCTTCCATCTTCTACTATCTTCTTCCATCTTCTACTATTTTCTACTATCTTCTACCATCTTCTACTATCTGCTACTATCTTCTACTATCTTCTACTATCTTCTAATATCTTCTACTATATTCTTCCATCTTCTACTATCTTCTACTATCTTCTTCCATTTTCTACTATCTTCTACTATCTTCTTCCATTTTCTACTATCTTCTACTATCTCCTACTATATTCTACTATATTCTTCCATCTTTTACTATCTTCTACTATCTTCTTCCATCTTCTACTATCTTCTAATATCTTGTACTATATTCTTCCATCTTCTACTATCTTCTAATATCTTCTACTATATTCTTCCATCTTCTACTATCTTCAAATATCTTCTACTATATTCTTCCATCTTCTACTATCTTCTACTATCTTCTTCCATCTTCTACTATCTTCTACTATTTTCTACTATCTTCTACTATCTTCTACTATCTTCTATTATCTTCTACTATCTTCTACTATCTTCTACTATATTCTTCCATCTTCTACTATCTTCTACTATCTTCTACTATTTTCTACTATCTTCTACTATCTTCTACTATCTTCTACTATCTTCTTTCATCTTCTGCTATCTTCTACTATCTTCTTCCATCTATCTACTATCTTCTACTATCTTCTACTATCTCCTACTATCTTCTTCCATTTTCTACTATATTCTTCCATCTTCTACTATCTTCTACTATCTTCTACTATCTTCTTCCATCTCTCTACTATCTTCTACTATCTTCTACTATCTTCTTCCATCTTCTACTATCTTCTACTATCTTCTACTATTTTCTACTATCTTCTACTATCTTCTACTATCTTCTTCCCATCTTCTACTATCTTCTACTATCTTCTTACATCTTCTACTATCTTCTTCTATCTTCTATTTTTTCTACTATATCTGCTACTATCTTCTACTATCTTCTTCAATCTTCTACTATCTGCTACTATCTTCTTCCATCTTCTACTATCTTCTACCATCTTCTACTATCTTCTACTATCTTCTACTATCTTCTACTATCTTCTAATATCTTCCTATATTCTTCCATCTTCTACTATCTTCTAATATCTTCTACTATATTCTTCCATCTTCTACTATCTTCTTCCATTTTCTTCTATCTTCTACTATATTCTTCCATCTTTTACTATCTTCTACTATCTTCTATATCTTCTACTATATTCTTCCATCTTCTCCTATCTTCTAATATCTTCTACTATATTCTTCCATCTTCTACTATCTTCTAATATCTTCTACTATATTCTTCCATCTTCTACTATCTTCTAATATCTTCTACTATATTCTTCCATCTTCTACTATCTTCTAATATCTTCTACTATATTCTTCCATCTTCTACTATCTTCTACTATCTTCTACTATCTTCTTCCATTTTTTACTATCTTCTACTATATTCTTCCATCTTCAACTATCTTCTACTATCTTCTACTATCTTCTTCCATTTTCTACTATCTTCTACTATATTCTTCCATCTTTTACTATCTTCTACTATCTTCTTCCATTTTCTACTATCTTCTACTATCTTCTTCCATCTTCTACAATCTTCTTCCATCTTCTACTATTTTCTACTATCTTCTACCATCTTCTACTATCTGCTACTATCTTCTACTATCTTCTACTATCTTCTAATATCTTCTACTATCTTCTACTATCTTCTACTATCTTCTTCCATTTTCTAATATCTTCTACTATCTTCTTCCATCTTCTACTATCTTCTTCCATCTTCTACTATTTTCTACTATCTTCTACCATCTTCTACTATCTGCTACTATCTTCTACTATCTTCTACTATATTCTTCCATCTTCTACTATTTTCTACTATCTTCCTCCATCCTCTACTATCTTCTACTATCTTCTAATATCTTCTACTATATTCTTCCATCTTCTACTATTTTCTAATATCTTCTACTATATTCTTCCATCTTCTACTATCTTCTTCCATTTTCTACTATCTTCTACTATATTCTTCCATCTTTTACTATCTTCTACTATCTTCTTCCATCTTCTACTATCTTCTAATATCTTGTACTATATTCTTCCATCTTCTACTATCTTCTAATATCTTCTACTATATTCTTCCATCTTCTACTATCTTCTAATATCTTCTACTATATTCTTCCATCTTCTACTATCTTCTACTATCTTCTTCCATTTTCTACTACTATCTTCTACTATATTCTTCCATTTTCTACTATCTTCTAATATCTTCTACTATATTCTTCATCTTCTACTATATTCTTCATCTTCTCTATCTTTACTATCTTTCTTCCATTTTCTCTACTATCTTCTACTATCTTCTTCCATTTTCTACTATCTTCTAATATCTTCTACTATATTCTTCCATCTTCTACTATCTTCTAATATCTTCTACTATATTCTTCCATCTTCTTCTATCTTCTAATATCTTCTACTATATTCTTCCATCTTCTACTATCTTCTACTATCTTCTTCCATTTTCTACTATCTTCTACTATATTCTTCCATCTTCAACTATCTTCTACTATCTTCTACTATCTTCTTCCATTTTCTACTATCTTCTACTATATTCTTCCATCTTTTACTATCTTCTACTATCTTCTTCCATTTTCTACTATCTTCTACTATCTTCTTCCATTTTCTACTATCTTCTACTATCTTCTTCCATCTTCTACTATCTTCTTCCATCTTCTACTATTTTCTACTATCTTCTACCATCTTCTACTATCTGCTACTATCTTCTACTATCTTCTACTATATTCTTCCATCTTCTACTATCTTCTACTATCTTCTACTATCTTCTTCCATTTTCTACTATCTTCTACTTTCTTCTTCCATCTTCTACTATCTTCTTCCATCTTCTACTATTTTCTACTATCTTCTACCATCTTCTACTATCTGCTACTATCTTCTACTATCTTCTACTATATTCTTCCATCTTCTACTATTTTCTACTATCTTCCTCCATCCTACTATCTTCTACTATCTTCTAATATCTTCTACTATATTCTTCCATCTTCTACTATCTTCTAATATCTTCTACTATATTCTTCATCTTCTACTATCTTCTTCCATTTTCTACTATCTTCTACTATATTCTTCCATCTTTTACTATCTTCTACTATCTTCTTCCATCTTCTACTATCTTCTAATATCTTGTACTATATTCTTCCATCTTCTACTATCTTCTAATATCTTCTACTATATTCTTCCATCTTCTACTATCTTCTAATATCTTCTACTATATTCTTCCATCTTCTACTATCTTCTACTATCTTCTTCCATTTTCTACTATCTTCTACTATATTCTTCCATTTTCTACTATCTTCTACTATCTCCTACTATATTCTTCCATCTTCTACTATCTTCTAATATCTTCTACTATATTCTTCCATCTTCTACTATATTCTTCCATCTTCTACTATCTTCTACTATCTTCTTCCCATTTCTACTATCTTCTACTATCTTCTTCCATTTTCTACTATCTTCTAATATCTTCTACTATATTCTTCCATCTTCTACTATCTTCTAATATCTTCTACTATATTCTTCCATCTTCTTCTATCTTCTAATATCTTCTACTATATTCTTCCATCTTCTACTATCTTCTTCCATTTTCTACTATCTTCTACTATATTCTTCCATCTTTTACTATCTTCTACTATCTTCTTCCATTTTCTACTATCTTCTACTATCTTCTTCCATCTTCTACTATCTTCTTCCATCTTCTACTATTTTCTACTATCTTCTACCATCTTCTACTATCTGCTACTATCTTCTACTATCTTCTACTATATTCTTCCATCTTCTACTATCTTCTACTATCTTCTACTATCTTCTTCCATTTTCTACTATCTTCTACTTTCTTCTTCCATCTTCTACTATCTTCTTCCATCTTCTACTATTTTCTACTATCTTCTACCATCTTCTACTATCTGCTACTATCTTCTAATATCTTCTACTATTTCTTCCATCTTCTACTATCTTCTAATATCATCTACTATATTCTTCCATCTTCTACTATCTTCTACTATCTTCTTCCATTTTCTACTATATCTTCTACTATATTCTTCCATCTTCAACTATCTTCTACTATCTTCTACTATCTTCTTCCATTTTCTACTATCTTCTAATATCTTCTACTATATTCTTCCATCTTCTACTATATTCTTCCATCTTCTACTATCTTCTACTATCTTCTTCCATTTCTACTATCTTCTACTATCTTCTTCCATTTTCTACTATCTTCTAATATCTTCTACTATATTCTTCCATCTTCTACTATCTTCTACTATCTTCTACTATCTTCTTCCATTTTTTTACTATCTTCTACTATATTCTTCCATCTTCAACTATCTTCTACTATCTACTATCTTCTACTATCTTCCCATTTTCTACTATCTTCTACTATATTCTTCCATCTTTTACTATCTTCTACTATCTTCTTCCATTTTCTACTATCTTCTACTATCTTCTTCCATCTTCTACTATCTTCTTCCATCTTCTACTATTTTCTACTATCTTCTACCATCTTCTACTATCTGCTACTATCTTCTACTATCTTCTACTATCTTCTAATATCTTCTACTATCTTCTACTATCTTCTACTATCTTCTTCCATTTTCTAATATCTTCTACTATCTTCTTCCATCTTCTACTATCTTCTTCCATCTTCTACTATTTTCTACTATCTTCTACCATCTTCTACTATCTGCTACTATCTTCTACTATCTTCTACTATATTCTTCCATCTTCTACTATTTTCTACTATCTTCCTCCATCCTCTACTATCTTCTACTATCTTCTAATATCTTCTACTATATTCTTCCATCTTCTACTATTTTCTAATATCTTCTACTATATTCTTCCATCTTCTACTATCTTCTTCCATTTTCTACTATCTTCTACTATATTCTTCCATCTTTTACTATCTTCTACTATCTTCTTCCATCTTCTACTATCTTCTAATATCTTGTACTATATTCTTCCATCTTCTACTATCTTCTAATATCTTCTACTATATTCTTCCATCTTCTACTATCTTCTAATATTTTCTACTATATTCTTCCATCTTCTACTATCTTCTACTATCTTCTTCCATTTTCTACTATCTTCTACTATATTCTTCCATTTTCCTATCTCTTCTAATATCTTCTACTATATTCTTCCATCTTCTACTATATTCTTCCATCTTCTACTATCTTCTACTATCTTCTTCCATT
This sequence comes from Megaustenia siamemsis, assembly GCA_032433765.1. NCBI lineage: Eukaryota > Metazoa > Mollusca > Gastropoda > Stylommatophora > Ariophantidae > Megaustenia > Megaustenia siamemsis. The sequence continues at coordinate 4,803,574 of JAVIAB010000104.1, forward strand.
TTCTACTATCTTCTACTATCTTCTTCCATTTTCTACTATCTTCTAATATCTTCTACTATATTCTTCCATCTTCTACTATCTTCTAATATCTTCTACTATATTCTTCCATCTTCTTCTATCTTCTAATATCTTCTACTATATTCTTCCATCTTCTACTATCTTCTACTATCTTCTTCCATTTTCTACTATCTTCTACTATATTCTTCCATCTTCAACTATCTTCTACTATCTTCTACTATCTTCTTCCATTTTCTACTATCTTCTACTATATTCTTCCATCTTTTACTATCTTCTACTATCTTCTTCCATTTTCTACTATCTTCTACTATCTTCTTCCATCTTCTACTATCTTCTTCCATCTTCTACTATTTTCTACTATCTTCTACCATCTTCTACTATCTGCTACTATCTTCTACTATCTTCTACTATATTCTTCCATCTTCTACTATCTTCTACTATCTTCTACTATCTTCTTCCATTTTCTACTATCTTCTACTTTCTTCTTCCATCTTCTACTATCTTCTTCCATCTTCTACTATTTTCTACTATCTTCTACCATCTTCTACTATCTGCTACTATCTTCTACTATCTTCTACTATATTCTTCCATCTTCTACTATTTTCTACTATCTTCCTCCATCCTCTACTATCTTCTACTATCTTCTAATATCTTCTACTATATTCTTCCATCTTCTACTATCTTCTAATATCTTCTACTATATTCTTCCATCTTCTACTATCTTCTTCCATTTTCTACTATCTTCTACTATATTCTTCCATCTTTTACTATCTTCTACTATCTTCTTCCATCTTCTACTATCTTCTAATCTTGTACTATATTCTTCCATCTTCTACTATCTTCTAATATCTTCTACTATATTCTTCCATCTTCTACTATCTTCTAATATCTTCTACTATATTCTTATTCTTCCATCTTCTACTATCTTCTACTATCTTCTTCCATTTTCTACTATCTTCTACTATATTCTTCCATTTTCTACTATCTTCTACTATCTCCTACTATATTCTTCCATCTTCTACTATCTTCTAATATCTTCTACTATATTCTTCCATCTTCTACTATATTCTTCCATCTTCTACTATCTTCTACTATCTTCTTCCATTTTCTACTATCTTCTACTATCTTCTTCCATTTTCTACTATCTTCTAATATCTTCTACTATATTCTTCCATCTTCTACTATCTTCTAATATCTTCTACTATATTCTTCCATCTTCTTCTATCTTCTAATATCTTCTACTATATTCTTCCATCTTCTACTATCTTCTACTATCTTCTTCCATTTTCTACTATCTTCTACTATATTCTTCCATCTTTTACTATCTTCTACTATCTTCTTCCATTTTCTACTATCTTCTACTATCTTCTTCCATCTTCTACTATCTTCTTCCATCTTCTACTATTTTCTACTATCTTCTACCATCTCTACTATCTGCTACTATCTTCTACTATCTTCTACTATATTCTTCCATCTTCTACTATCTTCTACTATCTTCTACTATCTTCTTCCATTTTCTACTATCTTCTACTTTCTTCTTCCATCTTCTACTATCTTCTTCCATCTTCTACTATTTTCTACTATCTTCTACCATCTTCTACTATCTGCTACTATCTTCTAATATCTTCTACTATATTCTTCCATCTTCTACTATCTTCTAATATCTTCTACTATATTCTTCCATCTTCTACTATCTTCTACTATCTTCTTCCATTTTCTACTATCTTCTACTATATTCTTCCATCTTCAACTATCTTCTACTATCTTCTACTATCTTCTTCCATTTTCTACTATCTTCTACTATATTCTTCCATCTTTTACTATCTTCTACTATCTTCTTCCATTTTCTACTATCTTCTACTATCTTCTTCCATCTTCTACTATCTTCTTCCATCTTCTACTATTTTCTACTATCTTCTACCATCTTCTACTATCTGCTACTATCTTCTACTATCTTCTACTATCTTCTAATATCTTCTACTATCTTCTACTATCTTCTTCCATTTTCTACTATCTTCTACTATCTTCTTCCATCTTCTACTATCTTCTTCCATCTTCTACTATTTTCTACTATCTTCTACCATCTTCTACTATCTGCTACTATCTTCTACTATCTTCTACTATCTTCTAATATCTTCTACTATATTCTTCCATCTTCTACTATCTTCTACTATCTTCTTCCATTTTCTACTATCTTCTACTATCTTCTTCCATTTTCTACTATCTTCTACTATCTCCTACTATATTCTACTATATTCTTCCATCTTTTACTATCTTCTACTATCTTCTTCCATCTTCTACTATCTTCTACTATTTTCTACTATCTTCTACTATCTTCTACTATCTTCTATTATCTTCTACTATCTTCTACTATCTTCTACTATATTCTTCCATCTTCTACTATCTTCTACTATCTTCTACTATTTTCTACTATCTTCTACTATCTTCTACTATCTTCTACTATCTTCTTTCATCTTCTGCTATCTTCTACTATCTTCTTCCATCTTCTACTATCTTCTACTATCTTCTACTATCTCCTACTATCTTCTTCCATTTTCTACTATATTCTTCCATCTTCTACTATCTTCTACTATCTTCTACTATCTTCTACTATCTTCTACTATCTTCTTCCATCTTCTACTATCTTCTACTATCTTCTACTATCTTCTTCCATCTTCTACTATCTTCTACTATCTTCTACTATTTTCTACTATCTTCTACTATCTTCTTTTCTACTATCTTCTTCCATCTTCTACTATCTTCTACTATCTTCTTCCATCTTCTACTATCTTCTTCTATCTTCTACTTTTTTCTACTATCTGCTACTATCTTCTACTATCTTCTTCAATCTTCTACTATCTGCTACTATCTTCTTCCATCTTCTACTATCTTCTACCATCTTCTACTATCTTCTACTATCTTCTACTATCTTCTACTATCTTCTTCTATCTTCTTCAATCTTCTACTATCTTCTACTATCTTCTACTATCTTCTTCCATCTTCTACTATCTTCTACTACCTTCTACTATCTTCTTCCATCTTCTACTATCTTCTACTATCTTCTACTATCTTCTTCCATCTTCTACTATCTTCTACTATCTTCTACTATCTTCTTCCATCTTCTACTATCTTCTACTATCTTCTACTATCTTCTACTATCTTCTTCCATCTTCTACTATCTTCTACTATCTTCTACTATCTTCTACCATCTTCTACTATCTTCTTCCATCTTCTACTATCCTCTACTATCTTCTACTATCTTCTTCCATCTTCTACTATCTTCTACTATCTTCTTCCATCTTCTACTATCTTCTACTATCTTCTACTATCTTCTACTATCTTCTACTATCTTCAAAATAAACATAAATAGCAAAGATCTAAGAATAATAAAGAACATGTACTGGCAACAAACAGCGGCCATAAGAACTGGAAACCAATTGGGAATGTTTCAACAAATAAAACAGGTGGTTAGGCAAGGTTACGTGCTGTCACCTGATTTGTTTAATATGTGTAGTGAGATTACTTTAAGATCCATAAGGGACATGCCTGGAATAATAATTGGAGGTCATAATATAAATAATCGATGGTATGCTGATGATACAGTCTTAGTCGCTAAGAGTGAAAATGAGTTACAAGAAATGTTAGACATTATAGTGAAAGAAAGCAAAAATAAAGGACTCAGCCTTTATAGCAAAAAGACAGAAGTAATGGTAACAACAAAGAAAAAGACATCACCTCAGTGCAAAATAAAGACAAGTGGAACAATATTAAAACAGGTAAATGAATTTAAATATTTGGGAACTTTGTTAACCTCAGACGGAAGATGTCTAACAGAGGTGAGATGCAGAATGGCTCAGGCAAAAGCAGCTTTCCAAAAAATGAGGAAGATACTATACAATCCATTTTTGACAATAGAAACAAGAAAAAGAGTTCTTAAATGTTATGTAGAGCCAGTCTTAACATATGGATGCGAATCATGGACAATAGGACAACAGACAAGAAATCACTGGAGTCTGTAGAAATGTGGTTTTACAGAAGAATGTTGAGGTTACCATGGACATCTAAGAAGAGTAATGAAAATGTTCTGAGAGAGGTCAAAGCAAAAAGAGAGATAATTTCCAATATTAGGAAGAAACAATCATCATTTTTTGGTCATGTAATGAGAAGAGAACAGCTGGAATATATTGTAACAACTGGAAAAATTGAGGAACGAAGAGATAGAGGGAAGCAAAGAGAAAGAATACCAGACAGCTTAAGAGAGTAGCTTGGCAGAAGGTCAACAACAGAAATGATAAATAACTGTCGTGATCGAAAGTTGTGGAGAGACATGATCACCTACGCCAGTGAGCCCGGCACTTGATGATGATGCTGATGACTCAAGAAAAGGAAAAAAATGTCACCTCCCTGCTGTCTAAAGCCTGGCCAGGCACTAACTGAACTAAAATTGGCAGGCTGACAGGGAGAAATAAAAAGGAAGGGTTCTAAAAATATGGGGAGGTGGGTACAAAATACATATAAAACTGTGGTTTTGAGTTATTGCTCTTCTGCTGGCCTCCACCACTGTTATGTTTCCTAGTGTTTCTAATATTCCGCCAATCCATCTTTTGCTATTCTGTTCGCCTCTCCTGCAGTTATGTTTCCTAGTGTTTCTAATATTCCATCAAACCATCTTTTACTCTTCTGTTGGCCTCTCCTGCAGTTATGTTTCCCAATATTTCTAATACTCCGTCAATCCATCTTTTTCATGGTCGGCTCTTGGGTCTGGTATTCTCACAACGTTTATTAAAGGCTCATTGTGTTTTGATATTTCTGTTTCGATGCTTGAAGCGACACTATCCAGAAGTCTCCGAACACTCATGGACAGGCAGGCGAGCACACTTTCGGTGAAGACTCGCGTGCTAAGACGCCGATTCAAGTCTCGTACTTTACCTTGACCTTTATTTAAGTCTCATTGTATCGTGTTTTCTGCCTTATCACGTGGCCAAACCATTGTATCTGTTGTTTCTTTATATATTCTATGGCGGGGGCTATTCTAGCTTTTTTCTCAGTTCTTCATTTCTGATCTTATCTCTCAGGCTGTTTCCTGTCATTCGTCTAACACATTTAATCTCTGTAGAGGTTATTTTTCTTATTGTTCTTGCATCTAGGGTCCAGGACTGGCATTGGTAGCACAACGTTGGGATGAAGATTGTGTTGTAGAGTGCCCGTTTTGCCTTTAACGTTAGCGTACGTGAAGAATATAATGTTTTCCTCTTTCAATTTCTCCTTCGAGCGAGTTTCCTTTTCAGTTTTTGCAGATTCTTACTCGATCGATGATTAGTAACAAGTAATTATATTTCAATCATAATTAATAACAAACAACGACAACTCTGTTTGTGATCAATAACGAACAGTAACTCCTGCAAATAGATGACGCAGTTTACTTTTACATGAAATCTGTAATTTGCGGTCTCTCCTTTCTGTCCTGGCCCACCCCCCCCCCCCCCCTCATATCATCGATACTAATTAGAGATAACACAGCATTTCTTCTTTAAACATGTTTTGGTATCTGATACATCACGCAGACTAATCTTTCAATATAATACAGGAATTAACTATGCAGTTCTAAGAGAATATTTATTATTTAGTTTAAATTATAAAAAAAAACTGAAGAGATCACTATTTATTATCCAGAATTTCGTTTGTTTTTTTTAATTTGGAAAAATTGTAATGCAAAATGAGAAATGAATTCAGTTTTTAATTTAATCTTTTTTCCATAATCGTTTTTCATTGTATGCTCTACCTTACAGCGACGAGTGAGATTTGGTTAGATTGAGTTGCTTCAGCTGTTATGTTTCATACTGAATCTAGTATTTCTTCTTTGTTCCTTTCATTTCAACTCCCTGTGGAGCATAGGTCTTCAATAAACACTTTCAGCTCCCTGTGGAGCATAGGTCTTCAACAAACACTTTCAACTCCCTGTGGAGCATAGGTCTTCAACAAACACTTTCAACTCCCTGTGGAGCATAGGTCTTCAACAAACTCCTTTCAACTCCCTGTGGAGCATAGGTCTTTAACAAACACTTTCAACTCCCTGTGGAGCATAGGTCTTCAACAAAACAAACACTTTCAATTCCCTGTGGAGCATAGGTCTTCAACAAACACTTTCCACGCCCTTTGCAGCATAGGTCTTCAACAAACAGTTTCAACTCCCTGTGGAGCATAGGTCTTCAACAAACACTTTCCACACCCTTTGCAGCATAGGTCTTCAACAAACACTTTCACTCCCTGTGGAGCATAGGTCTTCAACAAACGCTTTCAACTCCCTGTGGAGCATAGGTCTTCAACAAACACTTTCAACTCCCTGTGGAGCATATGTCTTCAACACACTTTCAACTCCCTGTGGAGCATGGGTCTTCAACAAACACTTCAACTCCCTGTGGAGCATATTTCTTCAACAAACACTTTCCAAGCCGTTCTCTTTCTTATCATTCTCTTAAAATCATTCCATGTCTCATCAATCCCTTTCCACCGTTTTTCTCCAGGTATATTTGGCCTTCATCCCTCTCTTCTCCCTGGGTATTCCAAACAAGTGCCTGTCGTGCAATCCTCTCTATTGGCTTCTTGCTGTGCTTGTACTATGCAAAGCCATCCTCTATGTTTATCTCTTTGACAACTAGTATTTGTTCGTTACTTTCTCCTTGTTCTAAGTTAATGTGTCGTTTGTTGTTCTTCCTCTTTTCCTTTCCTTCATCATTTACCTTCCAGCGTCGAGGGAGATATAATTTACGGCCCTTTGCTCTTCTGTGCGCCTCTGCTGCTTTTATGTTTCCTAGTGTTTCTAATATTTCGTTAATCCATATTATTCGTAGTCGACCCTTGGGTCTGGTGTTCTCACAACGTTTATTGAAGGCTCGTTGTGTTGTGTTTGATCTTCCTGCCCTCCGTGGCCAACCATTTTATCTGTTGTTTCCTTATATATTCTATGGCGGGGGTATTCCTAGCTTTTTTCTCAGTTCTTCATTCTGATCTTATCGCTCAGACTGTTCCCTGTCATTCGTCTAACACATTTCATCTCTGTAGAGGTTATTTTT
>JAVIAB010000104.1:4810764-4880764 GCA_032433765.1 Megaustenia siamemsis
GCTCCCTGTGGAGCATAGGTCTTCAACAAACACTTTCCGCTCCTGTGGAGCATAGGTCTTCAACAAACACTTTCCAAGCCTTTCTGTTTTACCATTCTTTAAGATCATTCTATGTCTTCCCATCATCTTTATCTCTGCTTCTTTCTGTTTTCTCTAAGAATAACCTGGTCTTCCTCTTTGTCTTTTTCCTTGGAGATTCCAAAATAGGACCTTTAGTTTAATTACTCTCAGTTGGCTTCCGCAGTGTGTCCTATCCAGCGCCAGTCTTCGTTGTATAATTTTTATTACACTTTGTATTTGGCTGGTACATTTCCATAATTCTATGTTAGTGATTTTGTCCTGCCATTTCCATCATTTTATTCTGCGTAAGCATCCATTAATGAAGGTCTGTTTTTCACGATAGTCATTTTTGTTGTTCTCCATGTTTCACAGCCATATAATAAGACTGACTTAACATTGGAGTTAAAAATTTAATTTTTTTAAATTAACTAATTTCTTTGGACTTCCATATGTTTCCCAGTGCAACGAAAGCTCCTCTTGCTTTTGATATCCTTATTTTGATATCCTTATGTTGATACCCTTTTTTGATATCCTTATTTTGATATCCTTATTTTGATATCCTTATTTTGATATCCTTATGTTGATATCCTTATTTTGATATCCTTTTTTGATATCCCTATTTTGATACCCTTTTTGATATCATTATTTTGATATCCTTTTTTTGATATCCTTATTTTGATATCCTTATGTTGATATCCTTATTTGGGCATCATTCTCTGTTCCAGCGGACCAGTATAAGATCACTCCGTTAAAAGCTCAAACAAATCTTGAACAATATGTCGCTCATTCTGGATTTATATGTCTGAATATATGTATGAAGCAAAACATCAAATGAAGATAATCAGCTCTCATAAAGACAAGATCGTAATTTCTTAGCCAATTGACGCGAAAGGAGAAAGAAAATGTATTATAAAAACAAGTCAATGAATTCAAATTGCAAGGAGCGATACCACATGTCATGTTACACTCATTTAAATAAAAATGTGATTGCATTAAACCTTGCCTCTATACGAGAACCAGAACTTTGCATCTCCATTTACTCCCAAAGCGGGTAAAGGAAGAAATTGGGAAGAAGAAGACGAGGTGGTGGAAGGAGAGGAGAAAGAAGAAGAGGGAAAAGAAGATGTTGAAGAGAAGAAAGAATAAGATCAGGCTGAAGAAGAAGAGATGACTGAAAAAAAGAGGATGCTGAAGATGAAGAAGAGGAGGAGGCTGAAGAAGAAGATGAGACTGAAAAAGAGGATGCTGAAGAAGAGGATGAGACTGAAAAAAAGAGGATGCTGAAGATGAAGAAGAGGAGGAGGCTGAAGAGGAGGAAGAGGAGGAGGCTGAAGATGAAGATAAGACTGAAAAAAGAGGATGCTGAAGATGAAGAAGAGGAGGAGGCTGAAGAAGAAGATGAGACTGAAAAAAAGAGGAGGCTGAAGAAGAAAATGAGACTAAAAAAAGAGGATGCTGAAGAAGAAGATGAGACTGAAAAAAAGAGGATGCTGAAGAAGAACAAGAGGAGGATGCTGAAGAAGAAGATGAGACTGAAAAAAAGAGGAGGCTGAAGAAGAACAAGAGAAGGAGGCTGAAGAAGAAGATGAGACTGAAAAAAGAGGATGCTGAAGAAGAACAAGAGGAGGATGCTGAAGAAGAAGATGAGACTGAAAAAAAGAGGATGCTGAAGAAGAAGATGAGACTGAAAAAAGAGGATGCTGAAGAAGAACAAGAGGAGGAGGCTGAAGAAGAAGATGAGACTGAAAAAAGAGGATGCTGAAGAAGAAGATGAGACTGAAAAAAAAGAGGATGCTGAAGAAGAACAAGAGGAGGAGGCTGAAGAAGAAGATGAGACTGAAAAAAAGAGGATGCTGAAGAAGAACAAGAGGAGGAGGCTGAAGAAGAAGATGAGACTGAAAAAAAGAGGATGCTGAAGAAGAAGATAAGACTGAAGAAGATGAGACTGAAAAAAGAGGATGCTGAAGATGAAGAAGAAGAGGAGGCTGAAGAAGTAGAAGATAAAGAGGAGGAAGAGGGGAAGTTGGAAGAAGAAGAAAAAAAGAAGGAGAAGAAGAAATGATATTAACTTCAGACGAAAGATGTACAACATGCCTAATAGATCAAATAGCTCAAGCAATGAGTTTCATACGTTGAGAATAAAATAGATAAGAAGACACTATATACAACTAATAAAAACGTTGAGAATAAAATAGATAAGAAGACACTATATACAACTAATAAAAACGTTGAGAATAAAATAGATAAGAAGACACTATATACAACTAATAAGAACGTTGAGAATAAAATAGATAAGAAGACACTATATACAACTAATAAAAACGTTGAGAATAAAATAGATAAGAAGACACTATATACAACTACTAAAAAAACGTTGAGAATAAAATAGATAAGAAGACACTATATACAACTAATAAAAACGTTGAGAATAAAATAGATAAAGGTAACGAGGCCTTTTATACGAAGCTGGGGTCAAAACAAAGCTTCTAGCTAACATTATGATCATCAAGTGTCATGACTGCTGGCGTAGGTGATCATGTCTCTCCACAACTTTCGATCTCGACAGTTGTTCATCATTTCTGTTGTTGACTTTTGCCAAGTCATTCTCTTAAGCTGTCTGGTATCTTTTCTCTTTGCTTCCCTCTATCTCTTCGTTCCTCACTTTTCCTAGTTGTCACAATATATTCCAGCGGTTCCCTTCTCATTACATGGTCAAAAAATGATGATTGTGGGTTCAAATCCTGGCTACACGGGTTGAGAATGTTATCTGTGATTTCTCTCTGCGGCAACCACCCTGGTCTCAGCAGCGAGGCCCAGCTTGAAACGTTAATTACTAATCGACGGAAAAAATATGAGTACATCCGAAGTTGGAGTTATCTGCCTGTGCGGCGAGGGACCCCTGTGCTCGTCCATGTTAGTCTTGGTCTGCCTCTGCCTCTTTACCTTGTATTTTCCCTCCAAGATTACTTTTAGTAGGCTGTTGTGTCTTTTAACATGCCCCGGAAATCTCATTTGTCTTGTTGAATTGTGTTTAATAGTTCTCTTTTCATTTTTAGTTGTTTTAAGACTTCATCGTTTGTTTTCTTTTCTTTCTATCCAATTCTACCTATTTTTCTATAAATCCACATTTCAAAGGCTTCAATTTTCTATGAATTAGAAATAAACAGCTGTAATATGTTTCAACAATTTCAAAAAATATCGATGGATCCAGAGAGAAAAGAATGACACACAGAGTGTCAACAAATAGAAAAATTGTAGAAAAAATAAAATATGGACGAGACACGATAACTTATGCCACAAGACTAGGCACTTAATGATGATTATAATAATTAACTCCTTCAAAGTATTCCGACGATTAAGAGTTTTACATTCATTGGCTGAAACACTCCCAAAAAAACACACAGGCACCAGGCTTTCCCTGATCTTGCATACAAGACACATCATTGCATTTAGATTGCGCGCATTAGAATCCCAATCTAAAACTCGTGTCTACAGGGACATCTCAAATACAGGGCTTGAAGAGTCCATGTTTTGCAGGCATAAACGCATATTGATATTACAGATTACGGAATAGTCTAAAATTATATTTTATATTTATTGATATGTCTTTCCAAACTATTACTCCAATTGATTCAGTTAGTATATATATAATTTTTATTTATAATATATATATATATATATATATATATATATATATATATATATATATTATATATATATATAATACATTTTTAGCCATGTAATGAGAAGAGAACAACTAGAATATATTGTAACAACTGGGAAAATTTAGGGACGAAGAGATAAAGGGAAGCAAAGAGAAAAAATAACAGACAGCTTAAGAGAATGGCTTGGCAGAAGGTCAACAACAGAAATGATAAATATCTGTCGAGATCGAAGGTTGTGTAGAGACATGATCACCTACGCCAGCAGGTCCGGTACTTGATGATGATGATGATGATGATGATGATGATGATGTAGCTACAGATATTTATTCAACGTTTGTTGTCGTTGTCCCCGTCTTCTGAAGAAGGCCATAGGCCGAAACGTCAGTATTTTTTGTGCTCATTTTTGTGTGATAAAGCTGACACCATACCTTGGAGTGTACATCACACCCCACTAGTGGCTCTGTGCTACCAGCTTTACTGCAGCACTTGATTATTTGCCTGTCCCATAGCCAACTACAGAACTGATACGATGCACGGTGGATAGGAGATTGTGGAAGGACATGATCGCCTACGCCAACCGGTATGGCACATGATGAGCATAACCGTTTTATAAACCGTTCTGTTGTTTCATCTTCTTCAGTATTTCTATTCTCAGCCTTAATAGCAAAAAGACAGAGGTAATGGTAACAACAAAGAAAAAGACATCACCTCAGTACAAAATAAAGACAAGTTGAACAATATTAAAACAGGTAAATGAATTTAAATATTTGGGAACTTTGTTAACCTCAGACGGAAGATGTACAAAAGAGGTGAGATGCAGAATGGCTCAGGCAAAGCAGCTTTCAAAAAATGAGGAAGATACTGTGTAATCTATTTTTTATAATAGAAACAAGAAAAAGAGTTCTTAAATGTTATGTAGAGCCAGTCTTAACATATGGATGTGAATCATGGACAATAGGACAACAGACAAGAAAATCACTGGAGTCTGTACAAATGTGGTTTTACAGAAAAATGTTGAGAATACCATGGACAGCTAAGAAGAGTAATGAAGACGTTCTGAAAGAGGCCAAAGCAAAAAGAGAGCTAATTTCCAATATTAAGAAGAAACAATAATCATTTTTGGCCATGTAATGAGAAGGGAACAACTGGAATATATTGTAACAACTGGGAAAGTTGAGGGCCGAAGACATAGAGGGAAGCAAAGCGAAAAGATACCAGACAGCTTAAGAGAATGGCTTGGCAGAAGGTCTGCCAATAATAATAAATAACTGTCGTGATTGAAAGTTATGGAGAGGCATGATCACCTACGCCAGTAGGCCCGGTACTTAATGATGATGATGAAAATGAACAGTAGTGATCGAGTCTCTAGCGTAGAACAAAGAACATGTTGACAACCACCGGGCCTGGAGCATTACTGGAACAAACAGCGGCCTCACGTGAGCTGTGCAAGCTTGTGTACGTTTGACCAATACGACGGACTACAATAGAAATCGTAACATTGGGACTGATTCACTAGTTATCGCGGTGTTGTAGCTAGCTGTCAGTCTGCCGTTGCCAGGACAATAACACCAGTGGGGGAAGACAATACAAGCCATCTCTGAAGGGAAGATCGTGTATCTTAATGTGAGCATCAAAACTGATAATTTTAAAATGGAAATGTATTACGAACGTTCATAGAAAAATATGTTTATTGTCCATGATTGTAATTTCATGTGTTTATGCATCTGGTAATTATATTTCTATTTGTGTAATAATTTCTAGTGGCTACAATTCTGGAATTTTCTTTCTTTTATAATAAGTAAATTGTTATAATTTACAGTGTTAATAATTGTAATGAAAATGGAAATAACAAATTAGATGGAGAAAAAGCTAAACGTTTTTGAAGACAAATTAATAAGAAAAATATAATGTAATGAATTCAAGATAAATATAGAGATAATAGAAATTGTCATGCAACCAACGATCTCATCTACAATGAAATGAATTCAAGACTAATATAGAGATAAGAGAAATGGCCACACAACCAACGATCTCATCTACAATGGAATGAATTCAAGACTAATATAGAGATAAGAGAAATGGTCATGCAACCAACGATCTCATCTACAATGGAATGAATTCAAGACTAATATAGAGATAAGAGAAATGGCCATGCAACCAACGATCTCATCTACAATGAAATGAATTCAAGACTAATATAGAGATAAGAGAAATGGTCATGCAACCAACGATCTCATCTACAATGGAATGAATTCAAGACTAATATAAAGATAAGAGAAATGGTCATGCAACCAACGATCTCATCTACAATGGAATGAATTCAAGACTAATATAGAGATAAGAGAAATGGCCATACAACCAACGATCTCATCTACAATGGAATGAATTCAAGACTAATATAGAGATAAGAGAAATGGTCATGCAACCAACGATCTCATCTACAATGGCATGAATTCAAGACTAATATAGAGATAAGAGAAATGGCCATACAACCAACGATCTCATCTACAATGGAATGAATTCAAGACTAATATAGAGATAAGAGGAATGGCCACACAACCAACAACCAACGATCTCATCTACAATGGAATGAATTCAAGACTAATATAGAGATAAGAGAAATGGCCACACAACCAACGATCTCATCTACAATGGAATGAATTCAAGACTAATATAGAGATAAGAGAAATGGTCATGCAACCAACGATCTCATCTACAATGGAATGAATTCAAGACTATTATAGAGATAAGAGAAATGGCCACACAACCAACGATCTCATCTACAATGGAATGAATTCAAGACTAATATAGAGATAAGAGAAATGGCCACACAACCAACGATCTCATCTACAATGGAATGAATTCAAGACTAATATAGAGATAAGAGAAATGGCCACACAACCAACGATCTCATCTACAATGGAATGAATTCAAGACTAATATAGAGATAAGAGAAATGGCCACACAACCAACGATCTCATCTACAATGGAATGAATTCAAGACTAATATAGAGATAAGAGAAATGGCCACACAACCAACGATCTCATCTACAATGGAATGAATTCAAGACTATTATAGAGATAAGAGAAATGGCCACACAACCAACGATCTCATCTACAGTTAGGAAGAGAAGATGGGCATATGTCGGTCATGTGCTGAGAAGAGACAACAAGAGAATTCCAAAACAGGTTCTTCTATGGAAAACATCAGGATACAGAAAAAAGAGGAAGGCTTAAAGAAACACTAAAAAGAACACTTATAAGAGAAGCAAAGTTGGCAGGCATATACTCATTAGATAAGATTGAGCATATCGTCCAGAATAGAGATGGATGGCAAAAAACCAAACGAGGTATATACGACGCCACGTCGCTGAAAGAGTCAAAATGAAAAATAGTGTTAATATTTTGGTATTTACAATTTAAAAGTATTTTTTTTTTAGTATTTGTTTTCTTTTTCTTATAATCGTATTTGTAGTTTGTAAGATTTCATGTATTCCGTGCCTGTGTTTGTAATTGCTCTGTGTTATAGCTTTCAGTATTTGAAGCGTTTTGATTGCGTATTTTTTCGCTTCTAGTATTTCAAGTCATTCTATCTTCTTCTACTTCGTTTTCGTCACTGTTAATTTTCGTATTCTTCCGTTTCTTCTTATATCTTCTTCTTCTATCTTCTTTTAACTTTGTCTTCTTCTCCTTTTTCTTCTGCATCTTCTTGTTCTTCTTTTTCCTTCCGCTTGTTCTTCTATCTTCATTTTCTTTGTTCTTCTTCTATGTTCATCTTCTATCTTCATCTGCTATCTTCTGCTAACGTATTCATGTATCTTCATCTTCTATACTCTATCTTAATCATCTATCTTCATCTTCTATCTTCTATCTTAATCGCCTATCTTCATATTCTATCTTCATATTCTATCTTCATCATATATCTTCATCTTCTATCTTCATCTTCTATCTTCATCTTCTATCTTCATCTTCATCTTCTATCTTCATCTTCTATATTCATCTTCATCTTCTATCTTCATCTTCTATCTTCATCTTCTATCTTCTGCTATCTTCATCTGCTATCTTCATCTTCTATTTTCATTTTCATCTTCATCTTCAATCTTCATCTTCTATCTTCTGCTATCTTCATCTTCTATCTTCATCTTCTATCTCCTGCTATCTTCATCTTCTATCTTCATCTTCATCTTCTATCTTCATCTTCTATCTTCTTCATCTATCTTCATCTTCTATCTTCTTCATCTATCTTCATCTTCTATCTTCATCTTCTATCTTCATCATTTATCTTCATCTTCTATCTTCATCTTCTATCTTCATCTTCTATCTTCATCTTTTATCTTCATCTTCTATCTTCATCTTCTATCTTCATCTTCTATCTTCATCTTCTATCTTCTGCTATCTTCATCTTCTATCTTCTGCTATCTTCATCTTCTATCTTCTTCATCTGTCTGCATCTTCTATCTTCGGCTATCTTCATCTTCTGTCTTCATCTTCTATCTTCATCTTCTATCTTCATCTTCTATCTTCATCTTCTATCTCCATCTTCTATCTTCATCTTCTATCTTCATCATCTATCTTAATCTTCTATCTTCATCTTCATCTTCTATCTTCATCTTCTATCTTCATCTTCTATCTTCATCTTCTATCTTCATCTTCATCTTCTATCTTCGGCTATCTTCATCTTCTATCTTCATCATCTATCTTCATCTTCTATCTTCGGCTATCTTCATCTTCTATCTTCATCATCTATCTTCATCTTCTATCTTCGCCTATCTTCATCTTCTATCTTCATCATCTATCTTCATCTTCTATCTTCGCCTATCTTCATCTTCTATCTTCATCATCTATCTTCATCTTCTATCTTCGCCTATCTTCATCTTCTATCTTCATCTTCTATCTTCGCCTATCTTCATCTTCTATCTTCATCTTCTATCTTCGCCTATCTTCATCTTCTATCTTCATCTTCTATCTTCTGCTATCTTCATCTTCTATCTTCATCATCTATCTTTATCATCTATCTTCATCTGCTATCTTCATCTTCTATCTTCATCATCTATCTTCATCATCTATCTTCATCTTCTATCTTCATCATCTATCTTCATCTTCTATCTTCATCTTCTATCTTCATCTTCTATCTTCATCTGCTATCACCATCTTCTATCTTCAGCTATCATAATCATCTATCTTCATTTTCTATCATCATCTTCTATCTTCTTTACCTCCGTTTTCTTCTATCTTCTCTTACCTTTTATTCTCCTCATTTCATCTTCTTCTTCTACTTTTGTACTATCTTCTACCATCTTCTACTATCTTCTACTATCTTCTACCATCTTCTACTATCTTCTACTATCTTCTACTATCTTCTACTATCTTCTACTATCTTCTATTATATTCTACTATCTTCTACCATCTTCTACCATCTTCTACTATATTCTACTATCTTCTACTATCTTCTACCATCTTCTACTATCTTCTACTATCTTCTACTATCTTCTACCATCTTCTACTATCTTCTAATATCTTCTACCATCTTCTACTATATTCTACCATCTTCTACTGTCTTCTACTATATTCTACTTTCTTCTACTATCTTCTTCCATCTTCTACTATCTTCTACTATCTTCTACTATCTTCTTTCATCTTCTACTATCTTCTACTATCTTCTTCCATCTTCTACTATCTTTTTCCATCTTCTAATATCTTCTACTATCTTCTACTATCTTCTTCCATCTTCTACTATCTTCTACTATCTTCTTCCATCTTCTACTACCTTCTTCCATCTTCTACTATCTTCTTCCATCTTCTACTATCTTCTTCCATCTTCTACTATCTTCTACTATCTTCTTCCATCTTCTTCTATCTACTACTATCTTCTACTATCTTCTAATATCTTCTACTATATTCTTCCATCTTCTACTATCTTCTAATATCTTCTACTATATTCTTCCATCTTCTACTATCTTCTTCCATTTTCTACCATCTTCTACTATATTCTTCCATCTTTTACTATCTTCTACTATCTTCTTCCATCTTCTACTATCTTCTAATATCTTCTACTATATTCTTCCATCTTCTCCTATCTTCTAATATCTTCTACTATATTCTTCCATCTTCTACTATCTTCTAATATCTTCTACTATATTCTTCCATCTTCTACTATCTTCTAATATCTTCTACTATATTCTTCCATCTTCTACTATCTTCTACTATCTTCTTCCATTTTTTACTATCTTCTACTATATTCTTCCATCTTCAACTATCTTCTACTATCTTCTACTATCTTCTTCCATTTTCTACTATCTTCTACTATATTCTTCCATCTTTTACTATCTTCTACTATCTTCTTCATTTTCTACTATCTTCTACTATCTTCTTCCATCTTCTACTATCTTCTTCCATCTTCTACTATTTTCTACTATCTTCTACCATCTTCTACTATCTGCTACTATCTTCTACTATCTTCTACTATCTTCTAATATCTTCTACTATCTTCTACTATCTTCTACTATCTTCTTCCATTTTCTAATATCTTCTACTATCTTCTTCCATCTTCTACTATCTTCTTCCATCTTCTACTATTTTCTACTATCTTCTACCATCTTCTACTATCTGCTACTATCTTCTACTATCTTCTACTATATTCTTCCATCTTCTACTATTTTCTACTATCTTCCTCCATCCTCTACTATCTTCTACTATTTTCTAATATCTTCTACTATATTCTTCCATCTTCTACTATCTTCTTCCATTTTCTACTATCTTCTACTATATTCTTCCATCTTTTACTATCTTCTACTATCTTCTTCCATCTTCTACTATCTTCTAATATCTTGTACTATATTCTTCCATCTTCTACTATCTTCTAATATCTTCTACTATATTCTTCCATCTTCTACTATCTTCTAATATCTTCTACTATATTCTTCCATCTTCTACTATCTTCTACTATCTTCTTCCATTTTCTACTATCTTCTACTATATTCTTCCATTTTCTACTATCTTCTAATATCTTCTACTATATTCTTCCATCTTCTACTATATTCTTCCATCTTCTACTATCTTCTACTATCTTCTTCCATTTCTACTATCTTCTACTATCTTCTTCCATTTTCTACTATCTTCTAATATCTTCTACTATATTCTTCCATCTTCTACTATCTTCTACTATCTTCTACTATATTCTTCCATCTTCTTCTATCTTCTAATATCTTCTACTATATTCTTCCATCTTCTACTATCTTCTACTATCTTCTTCCATTTTCTACTATCTTCTACTATATTCTTCCATCTTCAACTATCTTCTACTATCTTCTACTATCTTCTTCCATTTTCTACTATCTTCTACTATATTCTTCCATCTTTTACTATCTTCTACTATCTTCTTCCATTTTCTACTATCTTCTACTATCTTCTTCCATCTTCTACTATCTTCTTCCATCTTGTACTATTTTCTACTATCTTCTACCATCTTCTACTATCTGCTACTATCTTCTACTATCTTCTACTATATTCTTCCATCTTCTACTATCTTCTACTATCTTCTACTATCTTCTTCCATTTTCTACTATCTTCTACTTTCTTCTTCCATCTTCTACTATCTTCTTCCATCTTGTACTATTTTCTACTATCTTCTACCATCTTCTACTATCTGCTACTATCTTCTACTATCTTCTACTATATTCTTCCATCTTCTACTATTTTCTACCAGCTTCCTCCATCCTCTACTATCTTCTACTATCTTCTAATATCTTCTACTATATTCTTCCATCTTCTACTATCTTCTAATATCTTCTACTATATTCTTCCATCTTCTACTATCTTCTTCCATTTTCTACTATCTTCTACTATATTCTTCCATCTTTTACTATCTTCTACTATCTTCTTCCATCTTCTACTATCTTCTAATATCTTGTACTATATTCTTCCATCTTCTACTATCTTCTAATATCTTCTACTATATTCTTCCATCTTCTACTATCTTCTAATATCTTCTACGATATTCTTCCATCTTCTACTATCTTCTACTATCTTCTTCCATTTTCTACTATCTTCTACTATATTCTTCCATCTTTTACTATCTTCTACTATCTTCTTCCATCTTCTACTATCTTCTAATATCTTCTACTATATTCTTCCATCTTCTACTATCTTCTAATATCTTCTACTATATTCTTCCATCTTCTACTATCTTCTAATATCTTCTACTATATTCTTCCATCTTCTACTATCTTCTACTATCTTCTTCCATTTTCTACTATCTTCTACTATATTCTTCCATCTTCTACTATCTTCTACTATCTTCTACTATCTTCTTCCATTTTCTACTATCTTCTACTATATTCTTCCATCTTCTACTATTTTCTACTATCTTCCTCCATCCTCTACTATCTTCTACTATCTTCTAATATCTTCTACTATATTCTTCCATCTTCTACTATCTTCTAATATCTTCTACTATATTCTTCCATCTTCTACTATCTTCTTCCATTTTCTACTATCTTCTACTATATTCTTCCATCTTTTACTATCTTCTACTATCTTCTTCCATCTTCTACTATCTTCTAATATCTTCTACTATATTCTTCCATCTTCTCCTATCTTCTAATATCTTCTACTATATTCTTCCATCTTCTACTATCTTCTAATATCTTCTACTATATTCTTCCATCTTCTACTATCTTCTAATATCTTCTACTATATTCTTCCATCTTCTACTATCTTCTACTATCTTCTTCCATTTTTTACTATCTTCTACTATATTCTTCCATCTTCAACTATCTTCTACTATCTTCTACTATCTTCTTCCATTTTCTACTATCTTCTACTATATTCTTCCATCTTTTACTATCTTCTACTATCTTCTTCCATGTTCTACTATCTTCTACTATCTTCTTCCATCTTCTACTATCTTCTTCCATCTTCTACTATTTTCTACTATCTTCTACCATCTTCTACTATCTGCTACTATCTTCTACTATCTTCTACTATCTTCTAATATCTTCTACTATCTTCTACTATCTTCTACTATCTTCTTCCATTTCTACTATCTTCTACTATCTTCTTCCATCTTCTACTATCTTCTTCCATCTTCTACTATTTTCTACTATCTTCTACCATCTTCTACTATCTGCTACTATCTTCTACTATCTTCTACTATATTCTTCCATCTTCTACTATTTTCTACTATCTTCCTCCATCCTCTACTATCTTCTACTATCTTCTAATATCTTCTACTATATTCTTCCATCTTCTACTATCTTCTAATATCTTCTACTATATTCTTCCATCTTCTACTATCTTCTTCCATTTTCTACTATCTTCTACTATATTCTTCCATCTTTTACTATCTTCTACTATCTTCTTCCATCTTCTACTATCTTCTAATATCTTGTACTATATTCTTCCATCTTCTACTATCTTCTAATATCTTCTACTATATTCTTCCATCTTCTACTATCTTCTACTATCTTCTTCCATTTTCTACTATCTTCTACTATATTCTTCCATTTTCTACTATCTTCTACTATCTCCTACTATATTCTTCCATCTTCTACTATCTTCTAATATCTTCTACTATATTCTTCCATCTTCTACTATATTCTTCCATCTTCTACTATCTTCTACTATCTTCTTCCATTTTCTACTATCTTCTACTATCTTCTTCCATTTTCTACTATCTTCTAATATCTTCTACTATATTCTTCCATCTTCTACTATCTTCTAATATCTTCTACTATATTCTTCCATCTTCTTCTATCTTCTAATATCTTCTACTATATTCTTCCATCTTCTACTATCTTCTACTATCTTCTTCCATTTTCTACTATCTTCTACTATATTCTTCCATCTTCAACTATCTTCTACTATCTTCTACTATCTTCTTCCATTTTCTACTATCTTCTACTATATTCTTCCATCTTTTACTATCTTCTACTATCTTCTTCCATTTTCTACTATCTTCTACTATCTTCTTCCATCTTCTACTATCTTCTTCCATCTTGTACTATTTTCTACTATCTTCTACCATCTTCTACTATCTGCTACTATCTTCTACTATCTTCTACTATATTCTTCCATCTTCTACTATCTTCTACTATCTTCTACTATCTTCTTCCATTTTCTACTATCTTCTACTTTCTTCTTCCATATTCTACTATCTTCTTCCATCTTGTACTATTTTCTACTATCTTCTACCATCTTCTACTATCTGCTACTATCTTCTACTATCTTCTACTATATTCTTATATCTTCTACTATTTTCTACCAGCTTCCTCCATCCTCTACTATCTTCTACTATCTTCTAATATCTTCTACTATATTCTTCCATCTTCTACTATCTTCTAATATCTTCTACTATATTCTTCCATCTTCTACTATCTTCTTCCATTTTCTACTATCTTCTACTATATTCTTCCATCTTTTACTATCTTCTACTATCTTCTTCCATCTTCTACTATCTTCTAATATCTTGTACTATATTCTTCCATCTTCTACTATCTTCTAATATCTTCTACTATATTCTTCCATCTTCTACTATCTTCTAATATCTTCTACTATATTCTTCCATCTTCTACTATCTTCTACTATCTTCTTCCATTTTCTACTATCTTCTACTATATTCTTCCATTTTCTACTATCTTCTACTATCTCCTACTATATTCTTCCATCTTCTACTATCTTCTAATATCTTCTACTATATTCTTCCATCTTCTACTATATTCTTCCATCTTCTACTATCTTCTACTATCTTCTTCCATTTTCTACTATCTTCTACTATCTTCTTCCATTTTCTACTATCTTCTAATATCTTCTACGATATTCTTCCATCTTCTACTATCTTCTAATATCTTCTACTATATTCTTCCATCTTCTTCTATCTTCTAATATCTTCTACTATATTCTTCCATCTTCTACTATCTTCTACTATCTTCTTCCATTTTCTACTATCTTCTACTATATTCTTCCATCTTCAACTATCTTCTACTATCTTCTACTATCTTCTTCCATTTTCTACTATCTTCTACTATATTCTTCCATCTTTTACTATCTTCTACTATCTTCTTCCATTTTCTACTATCTTCTACTATCTTCTTCCATCTTCTACTATCTTCTTCCATCTTCTACTATTTTCTACTATCTTCTACCATCTTCTCCTATCTGCTACTATCTTCTGCTATCTTCTACTATATTCTTCCATCTTCTACTATCTTCTACTATCTTCTACTATCTTCTTCAATTTTCTACTATCTTCTACTTTCTTCTTCCATCTTCTACTATCTTCTTCCATCTTCTACTATTTTCTACTATCTTCTACCATCTTCTACTATCTGCTACTATCTTCTAATATCTTCTACTATATTCTTCCATCTTCTACTATCTTCTAATATCTTCTACTATATTCTTCCATCTTCTACTATCTTCTACTATCTTCTTCCATTTTCTACTATCTTCTACTATATTCTTCCATCTTCAACTATCTTCTACTATCTTCTACTATCTTCTTCCATTTTCTACTATCTTCTACTATATTCTTCCATCTTTTACTATCTTCTACTATCTTCTTCCATTTTCTACTATCTTCTACTATCTTCTTCCATCTTCTACTATCTTCTTCCATCTTCTACTATTTTCTACTATTTCTACCATCTACTATCTGCTACTATCTTCTACTATCTTCTACTATCTTCTAATATCTTCTACTATCTTCTACTATCTTCTACTATCTTCTTCCATTTTTTACTATCTTCTACTATCTTCTTCCATCTTCTACTATCTTCTTCCATCTTCTACTATTTTCTACTATCTTCTACCATCTTCTACTATCTGCTACTATCTTCTACTATCTTCTACTATCTTCTAATATCTTCTACTATATTCTTCCATCTTCTACTATCTTCTACTATCTTCTTCCATTTTCTACTATCTTCTACTATCTTCTTCCATTTTCTACTATCTTCTACTATCTCCTACTATATTCTACTATATTCTTCCATCTTTTACTATCTTCTACTATCTTCTTCCATCTTCTACTATCTTCTAATATCTTGTACTATATTCTTCCATCTTCTACTATCTTCTAATATCTTCTACTATATTCTTCCATCTTCTACTATCTTCAAATATCTTCTACTATATTCTTCCATCTTCTACTATCTTCTACTATCTTCTTCCATCTTCTACTATCTTCTACTATTTTCTACTATCTTCTACTATCTTCTACTATCTTCTATTATCTTCTACTATCTTCTACTATCTTCTACTATATTCTTCCATCTTCTACTATCTTCTACTATCTTCTACTATTTTCTACTATCTTCTACTATCTTCTACTATCTTCTACTATCTTCTTTCATCTTCTGCTATCTTCTACTATCTTCTTCCATCTTCTACTATCTTCTACTATCTTCTACTATCTCCTACTATCTTCTTCCATTTTCTACTATATTCTTCCATCTTCTACTATCTTCTACTATCTTCTACTATCTTCTACTATCTTCTACTATCTTCTACTATCTTCTACTATCTTCTACTATCTTCTTCCATCTTCTACTATCTTCTACTATCTTCTACTATCTTCTTCCATCTTCTACTATCTTCTACTATCTTCTACTATTTTCTACTATCTTCTACTATCTTCTACTATCTTCTTCCATCTTCTACTATCTTCTACTATCTTCTTACATCTTCTACTATCTTCTTCTATCTTCTATTTTTTCTACTATCTGCTACTATCTTCTACTATCTTCTTCAATCTTC
Organism: Megaustenia siamemsis; assembly: GCA_032433765.1. NCBI lineage: Eukaryota > Metazoa > Mollusca > Gastropoda > Stylommatophora > Ariophantidae > Megaustenia > Megaustenia siamemsis. The sequence continues at coordinate 4,827,243 of JAVIAB010000104.1, forward strand.
TACTATCTGCTACTATCTTCTTCCATCTTCTACTATCTTCTACCATCTTCTACTATCTTCTACTATCTTCTACTATCTTCTACTATCTTCTAATATCTTCTACTATATTCTTCCATCTTCTACTATCTTCTAATATCTTCTACTATATTCTTCCATCTTCTACTATCTTCTTCCATTTTCTTCTATCTTCTACTATATTCTTCCATCTTTTACTATCTTCTACTATCTTCTTCCATCTTCTACTATCTTCTAATATCTTCTACTATATTCTTCCATCTTCTCCTATCTTCTAATATCTTCTACTATATTCTTCCATCTTCTACTATCTTCTAATATCTTCTACTATATTCTTCCATCTTCTACTATCTTCTAATATCTTCTACTATATTCTTCCATCTTCTACTATCTTCTAATATCTTCTACTATATTCTTCCATCTTCTACTATCTTCTACTATCTTCTACTATCTTCTTCCATTTTTTACTATCTTCTACTATATTCTTCCATCTTCAACTATCTTCTACTATCTTCTACTATCTTCTTCCATTTTCTACTATCTTCTACTATATTCTTCCATCTTTTACTATCTTCTACTATCTTCTTCCATTTTCTACTATCTTCTACTATCTTCTTCCATCTTCTACAATCTTCTTCCATCTTCTACTATTTTCTACTATCTTCTACCATCTTCTACTATCTGCTACTATCTTCTACTATCTTCTACTATCTTCTAATATCTTCTACTATCTTCTACTATCTTCTACTATCTTCTTCCATTTTCTAATATCTTCTACTATCTTCTTCCATCTTCTACTATCTTCTTCCATCTTCTACTATTTTCTACTATCTTCTACCATCTTCTACTATCTGCTACTATCTTCTACTATCTTCTACTATATTCTTCCATCTTCTACTATTTTCTACTATCTTCCTCCATCCTCTACTATCTTCTACTATCTTCTAATATCTTCTACTATATTCTTCCATCTTCTACTATTTTCTAATATCTTCTACTATATTCTTCCATCTTCTACTATCTTCTTCCATTTTCTACTATCTTCTACTATATTCTTCCATCTTTTACTATCTTCTACTATCTTCTTCCATCTTCTACTATCTTCTAATATCTTGTACTATATTCTTCCATCTTCTACTATCTTCTAATATCTTCTACTATATTCTTCCATCTTCTACTATCTTCTAATATCTTCTACTATATTCTTCCATCTTCTACTATCTTCTACTATCTTCTTCCATTTTCTACTATCTTCTACTATATTCTTCCATTTTCTACTATCTTCTAATATCTTCTACTATATTCTTCCATCTTCTACTATATTCTTCAATCTTCTACTATCTTCTACTATCTTCTTCCATTTTCTACTATCTTCTACTATCTTCTTCCATTTTCTACTATCTTCTAATATCTTCTACTATATTCTTCCATCTTCTACTATCTTCTAATATCTTCTACTATATTCTTCCATCTTCTTCTATCTTCTAATATCTTCTACTATATTCTTCCATCTTCTACTATCTTCTACTATCTTCTTCCATTTTCTACTATCTTCTACTATATTCTTCCATCTTCAACTATCTTCTACTATCTTCTACTATCTTCTTCCATTTTCTACTATCTTCTACTATATTCTTCCATCTTTTACTATCTTCTACTATCTTCTTCCATTTTCTACTATCTTCTACTATCTTCTTCCATTTTCTACTATCTTCTACTATCTTCTTCCATCTTCTACTATCTTCTTCCATCTTCTACTATTTTCTACTATCTTCTACCATCTTCTACTATCTGCTACTATCTTCTACTATCTTCTACTATATTCTTCCATCTTCTACTATCTTCTACTATCTTCTACTATCTTCTTCCATTTTCTACTATCTTCTACTTTCTTCTTCCATCTTCTACTATCTTCTTCCATCTTCTACTATTTTCTACTATCTTCTACCATCTTCTACTATCTGCTACTATCTTCTACTATCTTCTACTATATTCTTCCATCTTCTACTATTTTCTACTATCTTCCTCCATCCTCTACTATCTTCTACTATCTTCTAATATCTTCTACTATATTCTTCCATCTTCTACTATCTTCTAATATCTTCTACTATATTCTTCCATCTTCTACTATCTTCTTCCATTTTCTACTATCTTCTACTATATTCTTCCATCTTTTACTATCTTCTACTATCTTCTTCCATCTTCTACTATCTTCTAATATCTTGTACTATATTCTTCCATCTTCTACTATCTTCTAATATCTTCTACTATATTCTTCCATCTTCTACTATCTTCTAATATCTTCTACTATATTCTTCCATCTTCTACTATCTTCTACTATCTTCTTCCATTTTCTACTATCTTCTACTATATTCTTCCATTTTCTACTATCTTCTACTATCTCCTACTATATTCTTCCATCTTCTACTATCTTCTAATATCTTCTACTATATTCTTCCATCTTCTACTATATTCTTCCATCTTCTACTATCTTCTACTATCTTCTTCCATTTTCTACTATCTTCTACTATCTTCTTCCATTTTCTACTATCTTCTAATATCTTCTACTATATTCTTCCATCTTCTACTATCTTCTAATATCTTCTACTATATTCTTCCATCTTCTTCTATCTTCTAATATCTTCTACTATATTCTTCCATCTTCTACTATCTTCTACTATCTTCTTCCATTTTCTACTATCTTCTACTATATTCTTCCATCTTTTACTATCTTCTACTATCTTCTTCCATTTTCTACTATCTTCTACTATCTTCTTCCATCTTCTACTATCTTCTTCCATCTTCTACTATTTTCTACTATCTTCTACCATCTTCTACTATCTGCTACTATCTTCTACTATCTTCTACTATATTCTTCCATCTTCTACTATCTTCTACTATCTTCTACTATCTTCTTCCATTTTCTACTATCTTCTACTTTCTTCTTCCATCTTCTACTATCTTCTTCCATCTTCTACTATTTTCTACTATCTTCTACCATCTTCTACTATCTGCTACTATCTTCTAATATCTTCTACTATATTCTTCCATCTTCTACTATCTTCTAATATCATCTACTATATTCTTCCATCTTCTACTATCTTCTACTATCTTCTTCCATTTTCTACTATCTTCTACTATATTCTTCCATCTTCAACTATCTTCTACTATCTTCTACTATCTTCTTCCATTTTCTACTATCTTCTAATATCTTCTACTATATTCTTCCATCTTCTACTATATTCTTCCATCTTCTACTATCTTCTACTATCTTCTTCCATTTTCTACTATCTTCTACTATCTTCTTCCATTTTCTACTATCTTCTAATATCTTCTACTATATTCTTCCATCTTCTACTATCTTCTACTATCTTCTACTATCTTCTTCCATTTTTTACTATCTTCTACTATATTCTTCCATCTTCAACTATCTTCTACTATCTTCTACTATCTTCTTCCATTTTCTACTATCTTCTACTATATTCTTCCATCTTTTACTATCTTCTACTATCTTCTTCCATTTTCTACTATCTTCTACTATCTTCTTCCATCTTCTACTATCTTCTTCCATCTTCTACTATTTTCTACTATCTTCTACCATCTTCTACTATCTGCTACTATCTTCTACTATCTTCTACTATCTTCTAATATCTTCTACTATCTTCTACTATCTTCTACTATCTTCTTCCATTTTCTAATATCTTCTACTATCTTCTTCCATCTTCTACTATCTTCTTCCATCTTCTACTATTTTCTACTATCTTCTACCATCTTCTACTATCTGCTACTATCTTCTACTATCTTCTACTATATTCTTCCATCTTCTACTATTTTCTACTATCTTCCTCCATCCTCTACTATCTTCTACTATCTTCTAATATCTTCTACTATATTCTTCCATCTTCTACTATTTTCTAATATCTTCTACTATATTCTTCCATCTTCTACTATCTTCTTCCATTTTCTACTATCTTCTACTATATTCTTCCATCTTTTACTATCTTCTACTATCTTCTTCCATCTTCTACTATCTTCTAATATCTTGTACTATATTCTTCCATCTTCTACTATCTTCTAATATCTTCTACTATATTCTTCCATCTTCTACTATCTTCTAATATTTTCTACTATATTCTTCCATCTTCTACTATCTTCTACTATCTTCTTCCATTTTCTACTATCTTCTACTATATTCTTCCATTTTCTACTATCTTCTAATATCTTCTACTATATTCTTCCATCTTCTACTATATTCTTCCATCTTCTACTATCTTCTACTATCTTCTTCCATTTTCTACTATCTTCTACTATCTTCTTCCATTTTCTACTATCTTCTAATATCTTCTACTATATTCTTCCATCTTCTACTATCTTCTAATATCTTCTACTATATTCTTCCATCTTCTTCTATCTTCTAATATCTTCTACTATATTCTTCCATCTTCTACTATCTTCTACTATCTTCTTCCATTTTCTACTATCTTCTACTATATTCTTCCATCTTCAACTATCTTCTACTATCTTCTACTATCTTCTTCCATTTTCTACTATCTTCTACTATATTCTTCCATCTTTTACTATCTTCTACTATCTTCTTCCATTTTCTACTATCTTCTACTATCTTCTTCCATCTTCTACTATCTTCTTCCATCTTCTACTATTTTCTACTATCTTCTACCATCTTCTACTATCTGCTACTATCTTCTACTATCTTCTACTATATTCTTCCATCTTCTACTATCTTCTACTATCTTCTACTATCTTCTTCCATTTTCTACTATCTTCTACTTTCTTCTTCCATCTTCTACTATCTTCTTCCATCTTCTACTATTTTCTACTATCTTCTACCATCTTCTACTATCTGCTACTATCTTCTACTATCTTCTACTATATTCTTCCATCTTCTACTATTTTCTACTATCTTCCTCCATCCTCTACTATCTTCTACTATCTTCTAATATCTTCTACTATATTCTTCCATCTTCTACTATCTTCTAATATCTTCTACTATATTCTTCCATCTTCTACTATCTTCTTCCATTTTCTACTATCTTCTACTATATTCTTCCATCTTTTACTATCTTCTACTATCTTCTTCCATCTTCTACTATCTTCTAATATCTTGTACTATATTCTTCCATCTTCTACTATCTTCTAATATCTTCTACTATATTCTTCCATCTTCTACTATCTTCTAATATCTTCTACTATATTCTTCCATCTTCTACTATCTTCTACTATCTTCTTCCATTTTCTACTATCTTCTACTATATTCTTCCATTTTCTACTATCTTCTACTATCTCCTACTATATTCTTCCATCTTCTACTATCTTCTAATATCTTCTACTATATTCTTCCATCTTCTACTATATTCTTCCATCTTCTACTATCTTCTACTATCTTCTTCCATTTTCTACTATCTTCTACTATCTTCTTCCATTTTCTACTATCTTCTAATATCTTCTACTATATTCTTCCATCTTCTACTATCTTCTAATATCTTCTACTATATTCTTCCATCTTCTTCTATCTTCTAATATCTTCTACTATATTCTTCCATCTTCTACTATCTTCTACTATCTTCTTCCATTTTCTACTATCTTCTACTATATTCTTCCATCTTTTACTATCTTCTACTATCTTCTTCCATTTTCTACTATCTTCTACTATCTTCTTCCATCTTCTACTATCTTCTTCCATCTTCTACTATTTTCTACTATCTTCTACCATCTTCTACTATCTGCTACTATCTTCTACTATCTTCTACTATATTCTTCCATCTTCTACTATCTTCTACTATCTTCTACTATCTTCTTCCATTTTCTACTATCTTCTACTTTCTTCTTCCATCTTCTACTATCTTCTTCCATCTTCTACTATTTTCTACTATCTTCTACCATCTTCTACTATCTGCTACTATCTTCTAATATCTTCTACTATATTCTTCCATCTTCTACTATCTTCTAATATCTTCTACTATATTCTTCCATCTTCTACTATCTTCTACTATCTTCTTCCATTTTCTACTATCTTCTACTATATTCTTCCATCTTCAACTATCTTCTACTATCTTCTACTATCTTCTTCCATTTTCTACTATCTTCTACTATATTCTTCCATCTTTTACTATCTTCTACTATCTTCTTCCATTTTCTACTATCTTCTACTATCTTCTTCCATCTTCTACTATCTTCTTCCATCTTCTACTATTTTCTACTATCTTCTACCATCTTCTACTATCTGCTACTATCTTCTACTATCTTCTACTATCTTCTAATATCTTCTACTATCTTCTACTATCTTCTTCCATTTTCTACTATCTTCTACTATCTTCTTCCATCTTCTACTATCTTCTTCCATCTTCTACTATTTTCTACTATCTTCTACCATCTTCTACTATCTGCTACTATCTTCTACTATCTTCTACTATCTTCTAATATCTTCTACTATATTCTTCCATCTTCTACTATCTTCTACTATCTTCTTCCATTTTCTACTATCTTCTACTATCTTCTTCCATTTTCTACTATCTTCTACTATCTCCTACTATATTCTACTATATTCTTCCATCTTTTACTATCTTCTACTATCTTCTTCCATCTTCTACTATCTTCTACTATTTTCTACTATCTTCTACTATCTTCTACTATCTTCTATTATCTTCTACTATCTTCTACTATCTTCTACTATATTCTTCCATCTTCTACTATCTTCTACTATCTTCTACTATTTTCTACTATCTTCTACTATCTTCTACTATCTTCTACTATCTTCTTTCATCTTCTGCTATCTTCTACTATCTTCTTCCATCTTCTACTATCTTCTACTATCTTCTACTATCTCCTACTATCTTCTTCCATTTTCTACTATATTCTTCCATCTTCTACTATCTTCTACTATCTTCTACTATCTTCTACTATCTTCTACTATCTTCTTCCATCTTCTACTATCTTCTACTATCTTCTACTATCTTCTTCCATCTTCTACTATCTTCTACTATCTTCTACTATTTTCTACTATCTTCTACTATCTTCTACTATCTTCTTCCATCTTCTACTATCTTCTACTATCTTCTTCCATCTTCTACTATCTTCTTCTATCTTCTACTTTTTTCTACTATCTGCTACTATCTTCTACTATCTTCTTCAATCTTCTACTATCTGCTACTATCTTCTTCCATCTTCTACTATCTTCTACCATCTTCTACTATCTTCTACTATCTTCTACTATCTTCTACTATCTTCTTCTATCTTCTTCAATCTTCTACTATCTTCTACTATCTTCTACTATCTTCTTCCATCTTCTACTATCTTCTACTACCTTCTACTATCTTCTTCCATCTTCTACTATCTTCTACTATCTTCTACTATCTTCTTCCATCTTCTACTATCTTCTACTATCTTCTACTATCTTCTTCCATCTTCTACTATCTTCTACTATCTTCTACTATCTTCTACTATCTTCTTCCATCTTCTACTATCTTCTACTATCTTCTACTATCTTCTACCATCTTCTACTATCTTCTTCCATCTTCTACTATCCTCTACTATCTTCTACTATCTTCTTCCATCTTCTACTATCTTCTACTATCTTCTTCCATCTTCTACTATCTTCTACTATCTTCTACTATCTTCTACTATCTTCTACTATCTTCAAAATAAACATAAATAGCAAAGATCTAAGAATAATAAAGAACATGTACTGGCAACAAACAGCGGCCATAAGAACTGGAAACCAATTGGGAATGTTTCAACAAATAAAACAGGTGGTTAGGCAAGGTTACGTGCTGTCACCTGATTTGTTTAATATGTGTAGTGAGATTACTTTAAGATCCATAAGGGACATGCCTGGAATAATAATTGGAGGTCATAATATAAATAATCGATGGTATGCTGATGATACAGTCTTAGTCGCTAAGAGTGAAAATGAGTTACAAGAAATGTTAGACATTATAGTGAAAGAAAGCAAAAATAAAGGACTCAGCCTTTATAGCAAAAAGACAGAAGTAATGGTAACAACAAAGAAAAAGACATCACCTCAGTGCAAAATAAAGACAAGTGGAACAATATTAAAACAGGTAAATGAATTTAAATATTTGGGAACTTTGTTAACCTCAGACGGAAGATGTCTAACAGAGGTGAGATGCAGAATGGCTCAGGCAAAAGCAGCTTTCCAAAAAATGAGGAAGATACTATACAATCCATTTTTGACAATAGAAACAAGAAAAAGAGTTCTTAAATGTTATGTAGAGCCAGTCTTAACATATGGATGCGAATCATGGACAATAGGACAACAGACAAGAAAATCACTGGAGTCTGTAGAAATGTGGTTTTACAGAAGAATGTTGAGGTTACCATGGACATCTAAGAAGAGTAATGAAAATGTTCTGAGAGAGGTCAAAGCAAAAAGAGAGATAATTTCCAATATTAGGAAGAAACAATCATCATTTTTTGGTCATGTAATGAGAAGAGAACAGCTGGAATATATTGTAACAACTGGAAAAATTGAGGAACGAAGAGATAGAGGGAAGCAAAGAGAAAGAATACCAGACAGCTTAAGAGAGTAGCTTGGCAGAAGGTCAACAACAGAAATGATAAATAACTGTCGTGATCGAAAGTTGTGGAGAGACATGATCACCTACGCCAGTGAGCCCGGCACTTGATGATGATGCTGATGACTCAAGAAAAGGAAAAAAATGTCACCTCCCTGCTGTCTAAAGCCTGGCCAGGCACTAACTGAACTAAAATTGGCAGGCTGACAGGGGAGAAATAAAAAGGAAGGGTTCTAAAAATATGGGGAGGTGGGTACAAAATACATATAAAACTGTGGGTTATTGAGTTATTGCTCTTCTGCTGGCCTCCACCACTGTTATGTTTCCTAGTGTTTCTAATATTCCGCCAATCCATCTTTTGCTATTCTGTTCGCCTCTCCTGCAGTTATGTTTCCTAGTGTTTCTAATATTCCATCAAACCATCTTTTACTCTTCTGTTGGCCTCTCCTGCAGTTATGTTTCCCAATATTTCTAATACTCCGTCAATCCATCTTTTTCATGGTCGGCTCTTGGGTCTGGTATTCTCACAACGTTTATTAAAGGCTCATTGTGTTTTGATATTTCTGTTTCGATGCTTGAAGCGACACTATCCAGAAGTCTCCGAACACTCATGGACAGGCAGGCGAGCACACTTTCGGTGAAGACTCGCGTGCTAAGACGCCGATTCAAGTCTCGTACTTTACCTTGACCTTTATTTAAGTCTCATTGTATCGTGTTTTCTGCCTTATCACGTGGCCAAACCATTGTATCTGTTGTTTCTTTATATATTCTATGGCGGGGGCTATTCCTAGCTTTTTTCTCAGTTCTTCATTTCTGATCTTATCTCTCAGGCTGTTTCCTGTCATTCGTCTAACACATTTAATCTCTGTAGAGGTTATTTTTCTTATTGTTCTTGCATCTAGGGTCCAGGACTGGCATTGGTAGCACAACGTTGGGATGAAGATTGTGTTGTAGAGTGCCCGTTTTGCCTTTAACGTTAGCGTACGTGAAGAATATAATGTTTTCCTCTTTCAATTTCTCCTTCGAGCGAGTTTCCTTTTCAGTTTTTGCAGATTCTTACTCGATCGATGATTAGTAACAAGTAATTATATTTCAATCATAATTAATAACAAACAACGACAACTCTGTTTGTGATCAATAACGAACAGTAACTCCTGCAAATAGATGACGCAGTTTACTTTTACATGAAATCTGTAATTTGCGGTCTCTCCTTTCTGTCCTGGCCCACCCCCCCCCCCCCCCTCATATCATCGATACTAATTAGAGATAACACAGCATTTCTTCTTTAAACATGTTTTGGTATCTGATACATCACGCAGACTAATCTTTCAATATAATACAGGAATTAACTATGCAGTTCTAAGAGAATATTTATTATTTAGTTTAAATTATAAAAAAAAACTGAAGAGATCACTATTTATTATCCAGAATTTCGTTTGTTTTTTTTAATTTGGAAAAATTGTAATGCAAAAATGAGAAATGAATTCAGTTTTTAATTTAATCTTTTTTCCATAATCGTTTTTCATTGTATGCTCTACCTTACAGCGACGAGTGAGATTTGGTTAGATTGAGTTGCTTCAGCTGTTATGTTTCATACTGAATCTAGTATTTCTTCTTTGTTCCTTTCATTTCAACTCCCTGTGGAGCATAGGTCTTCAATAAACACTTTCAGCTCCCTGTGGAGCATAGGTCTTCAACAAACACTTTCAACTCCCTGTGGAGCATAGGTCTTCAACAAACACTTTCAACTCCCTGTGGAGCATAGGTCTTCAACAAACTCCTTTCAACTCCCTGTGGAGCATAGGTCTTTAACAAACACTTTCAACTCCCTGTGGAGCATAGGTCTTCAACAAACACTTTCAATTCCCTGTGGAGCATAGGTCTTCAACAAACACTTTCCACGCCCTTTGCAGCATAGGTCTTCAACAAACAGTTTCAACTCCCTGTGGAGCATAGGTCTTCAACAAACACTTTCCACACCCTTTGCAGCATAGGTCTTCAACAAACACTTTCAACTCCCTGTGGAGCATAGGTCTTCAACAAACGCTTTCAACTCCCTGTGGAGCATAGGTCTTCAACAAACACTTTCAACTCCCTGTGGAGCATATGTCTTCAACAAACACTTTCAACTCCCTGTGGAGCATGGGTCTTCAACAAACACCTTCAACTCCCTGTGGAGCATATTTCTTCAACAAACACTTTCCAAGCCGTTCTCTTTCTTATCATTCTCTTAAAATCATTCCATGTCTCATCAATCCCTTTCCACCGTTTTTCTCCAGGTATATTTGGCCTTCATCCCTCTCTTCTCCCCTGGGTATTCCAAACAAGTGCCTGTCGTGCAATCCTCTCTATTGGCTTCTTGCTGTGCTTGTACTATGCAAAGCCATCCTCTATGTTGTATCTCTTTGACAACTAGTATTTGTTCGTTACTTTCTCCTTGTTCTAAGTTAATGTGTCGTTTGTTGTTCTTCCTCTTTTCCTTTCCTTCATCATTTACCTTCCAGCGTCGAGGGGAGATATAATTTACGGCCCTTTGCTCTTCTGTGCGCCTCTGCTGCTTTTATGTTTCCTAGTGTTTCTAATATTTCGTTAATCCATATTATTCGTAGTCGACCCTTGGGTCTGGTGTTCTCACAACGTTTATTGAAGGCTCGTTGTGTTGTGTTTTGATCTTCCTGCCCTGTCACGTGGCCAAACCATTTTATCTGTTGTTTCCTTATATATTCTATGGCGGGGGCTATTCCTAGCTTTTTTCTCAGTTCTTCATTTCTGATCTTATCTCTCAGACTGTTCCCTGTCATTCGTCTAACACATTTCATCTCTGTAGAGGTTATTTTTCTTATTGTTCTTGTATCTAGGGTCCAGGTCTGGCATTGGTAGCACAACGTTGGGATTAAGATTGCATTGTATAGTGCCGCCTCTGAAGCTGTTTCCTTGTTTGACAATAGTGGTGATAGCTGTCCGATGATTTGACAAGCTTTGTGTCGCTTGTTGATTGCTTGTTTGTCTTGTGTCCTCTCGTTTCTGAAGTTACGCGCATTCGAAGTTTGCTGAAATGTTCCATTGACAGGAGTGATTCCTAGATGTGATTCTTAGATGTGATTCCTAGATGTGATTCTTAGATGTGATTTCTAAATGTGTTTCCTAGATGTGTTTCCTAGATGTTTTTCCTAGATGCGATTCCTAGATGTGATTCCTAGATGTGATTCTTAGATGTGATTTCTAAATGTGTTTCCTAGATGTGTTTCCTAGATGTTTTTCCTAGATGCGATTCCTAGATGTGATTCCTAGATACGATTCCTAGATACGATTCCTAGATGTGATTCCTAGATGTGATTCCTAGATGTGATTCCTAGATGTGATTCCTAGATACGATTCCTAGATGTGATTCCTAGATGTGATTCCTAGATGTGATTTCTAGATACGATTCCTAGATGCGGTTCCCAGATGCGATTCCTAGATGTGATTCCTTGATGTGATTCCTAGATGTGATTCCTAGATGTGATTCCTAGATGTGATTCCTAGATGTGATTCCTAGATGTGATTCCTAGATGTGATTCCTTGATGTGATTCCTAGATGTGATTCCCAGATGCGATTCCTAGATGTGATTCCTAGATGTGATTCCTAGATGTGATTCCTAGATGTGATTCCTAGATGTGATTCCTAGATGTGATTCCTAGATGTGATTCCTAGATGTGATTCCTAGATGTGATTTCTAGATACGATTCCTAGATGCGGTTCCAGGATACGATTCCTAGATGTGATTCCTTGATGTGATTCCTAGATGTGATTCCTTGATGTGATTCCTAGATGTCATTCCTAGAGTAATTCCTAAGTGATAAGTGAAATCTAACTATTCTTAGTTCTTCCCTCAAATCCCTTCATCCACTATAACACATCATATATCAAGTATCACTTCAGCGGCATTCATCTTAAGTAAGCACCGTAAAAGTTCTCTCCCCTTGCCTTGTTTGACTTATGTGGAACATAGTGTTAATGATCCTATTTTTCTACTACCACGGAACATGTTTGAGTGATGTGGTCGGTATAACGCCAGTCCGCATTTATTTCCCAGATATATCTGTAGTATTAATTTTTAGTGGCTGGGTGCACCCCGCAGCCGGTCCGAAAAATCTCCCATTTTAAGAATTTAATCTGGATCCCTCTCAATCTGGACCCTTCTCAATCTGGACCCTTCTCAATCTGGACCCTTCTCAATCTGGATCCTTCTCAATCTGGACCCTTCTCAATCTGGACCCTTCTCAATCTGGATCCTTCTCAATCTGGACCCTTCTCAATCTGGACCCTTCTCAATCTGGATCCTTCTCAATCTGGACCCTTCACATTTAGGAAGCAAGAACACTAGCCACTTAGCCAATCCATTTTATGGGGACGGGGGTGAAAATTGGTACCCTAATAGTCGTATGTCATATGTGAAATATATGGTGTTGTTGCCCATATACCTAAGAAGTCTAGTGACAAACGACAATTCACAAACAGCAGAGATAGACTCAAGATTCAACAAAGTTTGTCAAATCATTGGACAACTATCACCACTATTGTCCAACAAGGAAATAACCCTAGAGGCAAAACGGGCACTCTACAATACAATCTTCATCCCAACGTTGTGCTACCAATGTCAGTCATGGACCCTAAATGTAAGAACAATAAGAAAAAATAACCTCAACTGAGATGGAATGTGTTAGACGAATGACAGGAAACAGTCTGAAGAGATAAGATCAGAAATGAAGAACTGAGAAAAAAGCTATAAATAACTACTGTCATAGAAAATATAAAGAAACGACAGATAAAATGGTGTGGCCACGTGACAAGGCAGAAAAATCAAAACACAATACAACGAGCCTTCAATAAACGTTACGAGAAAACCAGACCCAAGAGCCGACCACGAAAAATATGGATTGACGGAATGTTAACTAGGAAACATAACATCAGCAGAGTTAAACAGAGGAGCAAAAGACTGCAAATTTGATCTCCCCTCGACGCTGAAAGGCAGATGAGGACGAAAAGAAGAAGAATAAGTTGCCCATATGTTTTCATTGACCAACTACACGTTTATACGCGTGATGTGGTCAGTACAACGCCAATGCCGTATTTCTTTCCCAGATGATTCCAGAAACCATTTAAGGCTGGCTAACCTTGGGAGAGGGAGCCGCGATAGCCCAGTGGTTAGTGAACTGGACTACAAAGGACAAAAGGTAGGGTTCGATCCCAACCGACGGTTTCCGTGGTTCACCCAGCCTTTAATGGGTACCGGATGTCTTTCTGGGAAAGTAAAGCGGCACGGGCGTAATACCGACCACCACATTACCCCAAAAATCATGTGCTGAAGGTCTGTAAAATGTATGGTCACTAACACCATATTCTCTATACGCCACTTGGCGTGACGTGGGCTCTTTACTTTTTTTTTTTTTAACCTTCAGAGAGGTCACCTGAGAAAGAACTTGACGTTTTGTCATTAAAAGCCAAGGTCACGGGATTCTCGCCGGTCCACGTTCATCTCTCTGATTCATACAAGTGATGTCAAGCCGGGAATAGGATAGACTCATTCAAGTAATATTGAGTTATTAAGTTGTTGAGTTATTGAGTTATGGAGTTGTTGGGTTCTTGAGTTGTTGAGTTATTGTGATATTGACATATTGAGTTGTTGAGTTATTCAGTTAATGAGTTACTCAGTTATTGATTAATGAGTTGTTGAGTTATTGAGTTATGGAGTTGTTGGGTTCTTGAGTTGTTGAGTTAATGAGCTATTGAGATATTGGCATATTGAGTTGTTGAGTTATTCAGTTAATGAGTTGCTGAGTTATTGATTAGTGAGTTGTTGAGTAATTGAGCTATTGAAATATTGAGATATTTAGTTGTTGAGTTATTCAGTTAATGAGTTATTTATTGATTGAGTTGTTGAGTTATTGAGTTATTTGATGGCCATCATCATTGTACCCCGAACATGTCCATAGGTGCTCAGATCCCCTCCTCAGCAAGTCCCGCAGTGTCCAGCGACTGACGACTCTAGTTCTGTGTTGGTTGATAAGTCTTCTTACACGCCCACTAAGTTTCTCGTTTCTGGCTGTGCCCATCTTAACTCCCATCTCTTTCATCCGAAGGAGTGACATGGACTCACGGTTGTCAAAGTCCTGTGTCCTCCCCACATCTGGGAGTGCATTAATGACGTCCGCACGGTCCATTACTTTACCGTCTTCAACGACAGCACAGCTAGCCAACCTGTCCGCTCTTTAATATCCCCGTATTCAGGGAATAAAGAACAACATAGGTTTGCTGTCAGAAAATACAGAACTAAAGCTCGTTTCAAATCACTTGCCCAACTTCAAAACGCTATTGCTCAGAAACCGTTTGTTAAATACTGTTGAAATTTTCCAAATGTTATTAGAATGCAAAAGACCCTTTAAATGTATATTTAACAAATATCTTGCAGCTGCAGTTTTCTTAAAGCGGCGAATTTCTTTGATGTTTGTCAAAATTGTAAATTGTGAACCCCTAAAGAATAGAAATTACCGTAGTTGCTGGTCTATGATTAATTTTCACTAGGTAAAGGCGTGGCCGTAATGGGGAAATAAGTGAATAAGGAAAAACACCAGGAGAATTATTGTCTTCTCAGTTCGAGGACGGACGATAATATCAAGGTATACCTGTATGTCCAATTTTCATAGTTGTGTGGTCCTGAAAAGGACCGTTTGTTGAACTAATTTAAGGTAATATAGGGGCCAACATTGTGGGGGCTATATACTTTCATTCTGAATCAGACGAGTCTAAAAGATTAATAACTGTTTGGGGTTGAACATTCCACAAACCATCATTTTTCCAATATTCCTCTTCCTGTTTTAAGACGTGGTCTTCACATTTAGCCCAATAATCTTTGTCTATATTTAATAATGCGAGATTAGCAAGAGTCTTTACATCGCATATTTTGAATGTTGTATTTTCATCTGCCACTTGGCCTTTTAATTTTGCCCAGATTAGTTCTATTGGATTTAAATGAGCATGGTAAGGTGGCAGCCTCAAACTTATATGACTGTGCTCTTGGATAATCTTATCTATTTGAAAAATCGTTGTCCTTTGTTTTTGCTTTACTAGAGATAGTAATTCAGGTTTTAAGTACATGTTATTAAATTGGATGTGCTCCTTTGTGAGCCATATCTTACTAGCATCTTTTGTACTGGATGACGTCTGGACTTTATCTTCAAGTGCAACAATGTTGTGGTACGCTGCATTGTCCATTATTAGGCAAGATGGTCGATCTAGTGATGGGAGAACAGAATTTTCAATCCAATGTCTAAATATGTGACCATTCATCTCAGAGTGATAATCCCGATTGTCTATGGATTTTGAAAGAAAAATGAGCTCTGCATTCTGTATTAGTCCATGTTGTCGACTACCTGCATGAGCAATTATCAAGCGCTGTCCTTTGCTGCTAGGTATTAATCTCTTAATCTTTCCATCTGATGATTGCCATTCCCTTTGGTTAGTGTGGTGAGCATTGATCCATGTTTCATCCAAGTACACAATATCATAACCTTGCTTGCGCACCTCTTTTACTTCACGTAAGTACTTGCTTCTCATGACTACTATATGTGGCTTCTCACAGATGATGTTTCGTCCATTGGAATACTTTCTGAATGTAAAGCCTGCAGCTCTCACATTCCTCCATAATGTAGACTTTGATATTTCAATACTGTTGTTCTTTTTCAGCGAAATTTTTAATTTTCTTATTGTAACAGTTTCATTCATACCCAACATTTTGCGAATTTCACTTCTAATAAGTTCACTGTCGAAATTATCCAACATTTTTGCTCTTCCTTGTGATTTTGTATATTTTGAACATTGACGGTCACGTGCTTGAATCCAGCGATTAAATGACCGTTTAGATAAATCCAAAATGTGTCTTGTCCTATTCTCAGGGTTTTCTAAAGAATGAAATAATCTTCCTCGTTTAGCCTCTTTGCAAAAATAGTCATACATTTTTATTGCGATGTTTTGTAAACTGCAGAATTTCATTTTAAGACTCATGATAAATGTTATCGTTCCACGTCACCACCTATGAATGAACGGAAATGGAACACATAATTTCTCGTGTTCTTTACAAGTGTCTAATTGTGTCAAACAAACCACGGGGAAAGCGTGCAAATACGTCAATTCTACCGTGTATGGATTTGTACTCGCTATTTTTAGTTTAAAATACTGTAAACATTAAGTTGATTTTAATTCGTTTGCAGTGATACCGAGGCCTTCAATAACCAATAACATGTATGTATGTATAACATTAAGTTTTGACTACATCAATGGGTCGTTATAAATTTATATAAATCAAATAAGCAACAATAATAACCAAATGTTTTTTTTCAATGAAATTAATTCCCTGTTGGGTTCTAATCATTATAACTTTACATGCAAATTTTGAATATAATACCACAAGCGGTTAAAAAGCTATCGATTTTAAAAGTTGGGCACGAGTTATGAAACAAGCTATAGCATCAAATGGAGACATAACGTCAGAAATCATGTCTTTATTATGATGTTTATCTTCTTCTACCTTTCAGCTCCCTGGGGAGCGTAGGACTTCAACAAACACTTTCAGCTAGCTCCCTGTGGAGCATAGGTCATAAACAAACACTTTCAGCTCCCTGGGGAGCGTAGGTCTTCAACAAACACTTTCAGCTAGCTCCCTGTGGAGCATAGGTCATAAACAAACACTTTCAGCTCCCTGTGGAGCATAGGTCGTCAACAAATACTTTCAGCTCCCTGTGGAGCATAGGTCTTCAACAAACACTTTCAACTCCTTGTTGGGCATAAACACTTTCAACTCCCTATGGAGCATAGGTCTTCAACAAACACTTTCCAAGCCGTTCTGTTTCTTGCCATTCTTTTAAGATCATTCCATGTCTTCCCCATCATCTTCATCTCTGCTTCCATCTGTCTTCTCCAAGAATTCCTTGGTCTTTCTCTTTGTCTTTTTCCTTGGAGATTAAAAAAAAAGGCCTGCTGTGTAATACTCTCAGTTGGCTTCCGTAGTGTGTGTCCTAATCAACGTCATCGTCTTCGCTGTATCTCTGTATCCACTGGTATTTGACTGGTACATTTCCATAATTCTATGTTAGTGATTTTGTCCCGCCATTTCCATCCTTTTATTCTGTGCAATAATTTATTAATGAAAGTCTTTATCTTCATGATTGTCATTTTTCTTGTTCTCCATTTTTCATCATCATCATCAGGTACCATCTCCGCAACGAAGGTTGGCTACCATGGAGCGCCATTCTGCTCTGTCTCTTGCTTTGATGATGCAGTCTGTCAAAGGCAGATTTGTCCATCTTTTGATGTTACTCGTCCATGTTAGTCTTGGTCTGCTTTTGCCTCTTTTACCTTGTATTTTCCCCTCCATGATTACTTTTAGTAGGCTGTTGTGTCTTTTAACATGGACCAAAAGTCTCATTTGTCTTGTTTGAATTGTGTTTAGTAGTTCTCTGTTCATTTTTAGTTGTTTTAAGACTTCATCGTTTGTTTTCTTTTCCTTCCATCCAATTCTACCTATTCTTCTATAAATCCACATTTCAAAGGCTTCAATTCTCTGTTCCTTTTTCTTGTCTAATGTCCATGTTTCTGCACCACATAGGAATATTGAGAAGATGTAACATTTTGCTATTCTTAATTTTAGCCCTGGTGTTATTTGTTTTGATGTTAGTATATTTCCCATGACATTAAAATTACTTTTTGCCATTCCTACTCTTTTGTTTATTTCAGTTGTGCATTTTCCATCACTGGTTATAGTATGTCCAAGGTAGTTGTAGTTCTGAACTGTCTCCAGGTCTATTCCTTCAACTTTGATATCCACTTGTGGGTTTTGAGTATTAACTTTGTTTATGATCATAGTTTTAGTCTTTTTGATATTCATATCTAGTCCCATATTTTTTGCTTGTCGTGTTTATTTCATTAAGTAATTATTGTAGATCTTTAGGATTTTCTGCTAGTAGAACAGTATCATCAGCATATCTTAGGTTATTTATTATCTTTCCATTAATGTTTAGGCCTGGTATCTCTGTGATGTTTTTAAAGATTTGTTCAGTGTATAGATTGAACAAGCTTGGTAATAGGATACATCCTTGTCTTACTCCTCTTTTTATATCAATGGGTGTAGTAGAGTTCTCCATGTTTCACAGCCATATAATAGGACTGACTTAACATTGGAGTCAAAACTTTTTATTTTTATATTTAACCTAGTTTACCTTAGACTTCCATATGTTTCCCAGTGCAACAAATGCTCCTCTTGCTTTTGTTATCCTTATTTTTTTAAATCATTTTCTGTTCCTCCCTCTTTGTCTATATTACTGCCCAGATATATGTCCGATTGTATGATTTGTATGCCTTTCAATTATTTATTTCTTACAGAGACAACGACGGAGCACTAGATTCAAATAAATTATCCTGCCTTATAGCCAATTATTTACAACTTCAGAGAGTTAAAGGTAAGTGTATTTTGTATAATTATCATTATCATTATCACCATCCTCGTCAAGTACCGTGCCTTCTGGCGTAGGTGATCATGTCTCTCTACAACTTTCGATCTCGACAGTTATTTATCATTTCTGTTGTTGAACTTCTGCCAAGCCATTCTCTTAAGCTGCCTAGTATATTTTCTCTTTGCTTCCCTCTATCTCTTCGTCCCTCAATTTTTCCAGTTGTTACAATATATTCCAGTTGTTCTCTTCTCATTACATGGCCAAAAAATGATGATTGTTTCTTCCTAATATTGGATATTTGCTCTCTTTTTGCTTTGGCCTCTTTCAGAACATTTTCGTTACTCTTCTTAGCTGTCCATGGTACTCTCAACATTCTTCTGTAAAACCACATTTCTACAGACTCCAGTGAATAGCTTGTCTGTTGTCCTATTGTCCATGATTCACATCCTTATGTTAAGTGACCAAGGCATTCAAATGGTTAGAGTCACAAGACTACACCCACGCATGTATACTGAGTGATTCTATGAGCATGATAAAAAAAAAAGTGGAGGCGGGCTTTGTACGCATGCAATGGGTAGAGTCGTTGTAGAAATCCAAAATACGTAAGGTCACCTTTGTCTATGTCCCTGGACATGCGGAAGTACGGGGAAATGAAAGAGCGGACAGGTTGGCTAGCTGCGCTGTCGTTGAGGACTAGCAACCAATGGATCGGGCGGACATCATCAATGCCCTCCGAGATGTGAAAAAAGCACAGGACTTCGACAAGCACAGATCCACGTCACTTTTTCAAATGATGGAAATGGGAGTTAAGATGGGCACAGCCAGAAATGAGAAACTTAGTGGCCGTGTAAGAAGACTTATCAACCAACATAGAACTGGAGTCGTCAGTCGCTGGACACTGAGGGAATTGCTGAGGAGGGGATATGAGCACCTATGGACATGTTCGGAGTGGAATGATGATGACCCACGAATCACATCCATATGTTAAGACTGGCTCTACATAACATTTAAAAACTCTTTTTCTTGTTTATATTGTCAAAAATAGATTATACAATATCTTCCTCATCTTTTAGAAAGTTGGTTTTGCCTGAGCCATACTGCATCTCACCTCTGTTGTACATCTACCATCTGAGGTTAACATTGTTCGCAGATATTTAAATTCACTTACCTGTTTTAATATTGTTCCACTTGTCTTTATTTTGCACTGAGGTGATTCTTTTTCTTTGTTATTATCGTTACGTCTGTCTTTTTGCTATTAAGGCTGAGTCCATTATTTTTGCTTTCCTTCACTATAATGTCTAACATTTCTTGCAACTAATTTTTGACTCTTTGCTATTAAGACTGGTACTTTTCCATTATTTGTTTTTCCATGTTAATGATTTTGTCCTGTCATTTCCATCATTTTATTCTGTGCAAGCATCAACGAATTAATGAAGGTCTGCATCTTCATGATCGTCATCTTTGTTGTTCTCCATGTTTCTTTCAAGAAAAGACGATGGTCATATGTTGGACATGTGATGAGCAGAGATAATAACCGAATAGCAAAGCAAGCCCTCGAGTGGGAAACAACAGGTAAGAGGAAAATAGGCACACCCAGAGAGACACTGAGAAGATCATTGATAAGAGAGGCAAGAGCAGCAGGAATCAGCTCCCTCAATGAGATAGAGTTGCTTGCACAGAACAGAGACAAATGGCGAGATTTGATAGAAGATCTTTACAAGGATTGAAAACTGCTAAAATAAAAATTTAGATAAAAGAAAGAGTATCTGGGTCTGTGCCCTTTGGGCCGGCTACGACTCGAAAGGTCAATAGATAGATGTTTCACAGCCACATAATAGGATTGATTTACCATTATTCTTTTTGTTTCCTTCATCAGTTAACTTTCCGCGTAGAGGGGATATATAATTTACGGTGTTTTGCTCTTCTGTTCGCCTCTGTTGCTGTTAAGTTTCCTAATGTTTCTAATATTCCATCGATCCATCTCTTTCGTGGTCGGCTCTTAGGTCTGGTGTTCTCGCAACGTTTATTGATGCTCGTTATGTTATGTTTTGATCTTTCTGCCTTGTCACGTGGCTAAACCATTTTATTTGTTATTTCTTTATATACTCTATGGCGGGGGTTATTCCTAGCTTTTTTCTCAGTTCTTCATTTCTGATCTTATCTCTCAGACTGTTTCCTGTCATTCGTCTAACACATTTCATCTCTGTATATGTCATTTTTCATATTGTTCTTGCATTTAGGGTCCAGGACTGGCATTGGTAGCACAACATTGGGATGATGATTGTATTGTATAGTGCTCGTTTTGCCTCCAGAGTTATTTCTTTGTTGGACAATAGTGGTGATAGCTGTCCGATGATTTGACAAGCTTTGTTGCATCTTGAGTCTATCTCTGCTGTTTGAGAATTATCGTTTGTCACTAGACTTCCTAGGTAATTGAATTCCTCTACTTGTTCTAGTTGTCTGCCTTCTATAGTTATGTTGATGTTCTGTTTCTATTTTGCGATATTCCTGACTTCAGTTTTGTTGGTATTTGTTTTTCTTCATTCTAAACTGCTGTAAATTCTCCAAGATACAAACTAAACTATCTCTTTGAGACGAAAACAACCAGCCATGAAGTCTTCCCTACAATCTAATTTTAGATTTAAAATTCCCCACAATCCTCTTTCATTTATATTTTTAATTACAAAAAGAATCTAGCTACTTCCGGTAGTGACGTTCTAAAAACGAACCAAGAACTACATTTCAACGCGCCCTAATACCACAAATAGTCCCTCAGAGTTTATCAGAAAACCTTGAAGGTAATACAGCCAGGCAGCTTAACCAAAGTAGAGATTACTACGCGAGTGAGTCCACACAAGTGCTTTAGGACAAATCTTGTAGCGCGTCTTCTGTAGTGTCATTCACATCTGTGATTTCTGAGCGCGTAATTGTTCAATTTAGCTCATACAAGGATGTAATGTTTTAATACAAATATTGATGATGTCCATATTGTAGTAAATGGGATAGATTGATTCATATCATGTGTCATACCGGTTGGCGTAGGCGATCATGTCCTTCCATAATCTTCTATCTACCGTGCATCGTATCAGTTCTGTTGTTGACTGTTTTCCATGTCATGACATCAAGTTATCTAGTATCTGCTCTTTTTGTCGTCTGCGATCTCTCTTTCCCTGTATTTTGCCATTTGTAACCAAGTATTCTAATTTTCCTCTTCTCATGATGTGCTCGAAAAATGTTGATTGTTTCTTTCTTCCCAGGCTGTAGGGTTTATGTTCAGAGTCTTCATGTCACGTTTACACACGTCTACAATTTGAAGTTTTGGTCGGCCCTGGTTCATTTGCCATCTGCCAGTTGTCCATAGAGTATATCTTTTGGTTTGCGGCCATCTTTCATACGGTGTACGTGGCCAAGCCAGTATAACCTACGTTGTTTGAGCGGAGTGTAGATGTTCGGGAGGCCTGTGTGAGTCATGACCTCCACGTTTGTCACTTTATCCTTCCAGGTGATACCAAGAATACGACGCAGACATCGCATATGGAATGCATTTAGCCTTCTCTCCTGCTTTGTATACGTTGTCCAACATTCGCTGCCATACAGGAGGATACTAATCACACAGGCGTTTTAAACTGCAGCCTTAGGTTTAATTGTCAGTTTGCTGTTTTGCCAGACTTGCCTAGGAAGTCTAGCGGAAGTGGTTGCAGCTTTACAAATGCGGGTGTCAATTCCTTTATCTAAAGATAGTTTGTCGTTAATGATGGACCCCAGGTAGTTATACTGTGATTTTGTAGTTGTCTATAAAGGCTATTCTTTGGGAGTCTGTATTTTGTTCTGTCTTTAAAGCCTAGCCCTCTCAAATAATAATAGTTATGGCCTTTGTCGTCTTGACAGACGGTTGGTAGCAAGCAATCATGATAATTGACAGACGGTTGGTAGCAAGCAATCATGATAATTGACAAACGGTTGGTAGCAAGCAATCATGATAATTGACAGACGGTTGGTAGCAAGCAATCATGATAATTGACAGACGGTTGGTAGCAAGCAATCATGATAATTGACAGACGGTTGGTAGCAAGCAATCATGATAATTGACAGACGGTTGGTAGCAAGCAATCATGATAATTGACAGACGGTTGGTAGCAAGCAATCATGATAATTGACAGACGGTTGGTAGCAAGCAATCATGATAATTGACAGACGGTTGGTAGCAAGCAATCATGATAATTGACAGACGGTTGGTAGCAAGCAATCATGATAATTGACAGACGGTTGGTAGCAAGCAATCATGATAATTGACAGACGGTTGGTAGCAAGCAATCATGATAATTGACAGACGGTTGGTAGCAAGCAATCATGATAATTGACAGACGGTTGGTAGCAAGCAATCATGATAATTGACAGACGGTTGGTAGCAAGCAATCATGATAATTGACAGACGGTTGGTAGCAAGCAATCATGATAATTGACAGACGGTTGGTAGCAAGCAATCATGATAATTGACAGACGGTTGGTAGCAAGCAATCATGATAATTGACAGACGGTTGGTAGCAAGCAATCATGATAATTGACAGACGGTTGGTAGCAAGCAATCATGATAATTGACAGACGGTTGGTAGCAAGCAATCATGATAATTGACAGACGGTTGGTAGCAAGCAATC
Organism: Megaustenia siamemsis; assembly: GCA_032433765.1. Lineage (NCBI taxonomy): Eukaryota > Metazoa > Mollusca > Gastropoda > Stylommatophora > Ariophantidae > Megaustenia > Megaustenia siamemsis. Next base: position 4,850,954 of record JAVIAB010000104.1, read on the forward strand.
ATGATAATTGACAGACGGTTGGTAGCAAGCAATCATGATAATTGACAGACGGTTGGTAGCAAGCAATCATGATAATTGACAGACGGTTGGTAGCAAGCAATCATGATAATTGACAGACCGTTGGTAGCAAGCAATCATGATAATTGACAGACGGTTGGTAGCAAGCAATCATGATAATTGACAGACGGTTGGTAGCAAGCAATCATGATAATTGACAGACGGTTGGTAGCAAGCAATCATGATAATTGACAGACGGTTGGTAGCAAGCAATCATGATAATTGACAGACGGTTGGTAGCAAGCAATCATGATAATTGACAGACGGTTGGTAGCAAGCAATCATGATAATTGACAGACGGTTGGTAGCAAGCAATCATGATAATTGACAGACGGTTGGTAGCAAGCAATCATGATAATTGACAGACGGTTGGTAGCAAGCAATCATGATAATTGACAGACGGTTGGTAGCAAGCAATCATGATAATTGACAGACGGTTGGTAGCAAGCAATCATGATAATTGACAGACGGTTGGTAGCAAGCAATCATGATAATTGACATACGGTTTTTAGCAAGCAATCATGATAATTGACAGACGGTTGGTAGCAAGCAATTATGATAATTGACAGACGGTTGGTAGCAAGCAATTATGATAATTGACAGACGGTTGGTAGCAAGCAATTATGATAATTGACAGACGGTTGGTAGCAAGCAATTATGATAATTGACAGACGGTTGGTAGCAAGCAATCATGATAATTGACAGACGGTTGGTAGCAAGCAATCATGATAATTGACAGACGGTTTTTAGCAAGCAATCATGATAATTGACAGACGGTTGGTAGCAAGCAATCATGATAATTGACAGACGGTTTTTAGCAAGCAGTCATGATAATTGACAGACGGTTGGTAGCAAGCAATCATGATAATTGACAGACGGTTGGTAGCAAGCAATCATGATAATTGACAGACGGTTGGTAGCAAGCAATTATGATAATTGACAGACGGTTGGTAGCAAGCAATTATGATAATTGACAGACGGTTGGTAGCAAGCAATCATGATAATTGACAGACGGTTGGTAGCAAGCAATTATGATAATTGACAGACGGTTGGTAGCAAGCAATTATGATAATTGACAGACGGTTGGTAGCAAGCAATTATGATAATTGACAGACGGTTGGTAGCAAGCAATTATGATAATTGACAGACGGTTGGTAGCAAGCAATCATGATAATTGACAGACGGTTGGTAGCAAGCAATCATGATAATTGACAGACGGTTTTTAGCAAGCAATCATGATAATTGACAGACGGTTGGTAGCAAGCAATCATGATAATTGACAGACGGTTTTTAGCAAGCAGTCATGATAATTGACAGACGGTTGGTAGCAAGCAATCATGATAATTGACAGACGTTTGGTAGCAAGCAATTATGATAATTGACAGACGGTTGGTAGCAAGCAATTATGATAATTGACAGACGGTTGGTAGCAAGCAATCATGATAATTGACAGACGTTTGGTAGCAAGCAATTATGATAATTGACAGACGGTTGGTAGCAAGCAATCATGATAATTGACAGACGGTTGGTAGCAAGCAATCATGATAATTGACAGACGGTTGGTAGCAAGCAATTATGATAATTGACAGACGGTTGGTAGCAAGCAATTATGATAATTGACAGACGGTTGGTAGCAAGCAATCATGATAATTGACAGACGGTTGGTAGCAAGCAATCATAATAATTGACAGACGGTTGGTAGCAAGCAATCATGATAATTGACAGACGGTTGGTAGCAAGCAATCATGATAATTGACAGACGGTTGGTAGCAAGCAATCATGATAATTGACAGACGGTTGGTAGCAAGCAATCATGATAATTGACAGACGGTTGGTAGCAAGCAATCATGATAATTGACAGACGGTTGGTAGCAAGCAATCATGATAATTGACAGACGGTTGGTAGCAAGCAATCATGATAATTGACAGACGGTTGGTAGCAAGCAATCATGATAATTGACAGACGGTTGGTAGCAAGCAATCATGATAAGTCGGTAGTTTGGTGAAACGTTAATGTCTAATGCTGGATGCTGGTTTGTTGAACATCTTCTCTCGTGGCTGAATCTGTCAATATTGGACAGACAGATCCATCAGCAGAACAAACAAGATGTATTCATGGTGCCTGGCCTCGTCACCTTTCTCCTGCACCTTTTGTCTTCTGAATTAGACATCAGCATTGCCTCGAAAGTTGTTGTGCCATTTTTTTATTTGTGTTCTCCATGTGCTACGATCTGCAGCCAGATTTTCCCCGTTTCTTTCACTGATAGAGAATTCCCTCAAGGAGGCCCTGCAAACATCCTTATATCTCAGCACTGGTCTGACCTTTGGTCCCTTTCCGTCCTTAAGTTCACCATACAATATTTGTTTGGGAATACGATTGTTTGCCATTCTTCTTACATGGCCCAGCCACCTTAGTCTACGAATCCTAAGTGTTGCCATGATCGATGGGAGTTTGGCTCGTTGTAAGACATTAGAGTTGGTTACTTTGTCCTGCCATTTGATGTTCATAATCTGTCGAAGGCAACGCACATCAAAAGCTGTTTAACCTTTTGCTTCTGCCCTGCATTGGTAGTCCAAGTTTCTGATCCGTATAGAAGTGTACTAAGCACACAACTTTGGTCAATTTAAATCTTAGCCCTGAGTGTTAAATTGGTGTTGCCCCATGCTCTATCTTTAAGTTTACCAAATGTGGAAGCAACCTTTCCTATTCAGCAATTTATTTCTTCTTCAGGGGAGACAATGGTTGTGACCATACAACATAGGCGGGTGAACCTTCTCAATGATTCAAAGGATGTGTTATTTATAAACCTCTCAAATAACAGGAAGTGCGATGTGCATTATGGGCATGTCAGAGAACTCTTTGCAGTTGAAAATAAAAGAGCTGACCAAAAATGGCAGCTGACAGTGCACAATTGATAGAATAAATCTAGAAGGAAGAAATAGAGAACATCTGCCTGTATAGCGAGGGACACCAGGACTGCTGGTGTGAATAATATAAAACGTGATATTCAATCAAATATTATGTCCACAGAGAATTCATTATAGATATAAAGCTGCCATACACAAAAACGAGGAAGATACTGGGCAACCCATTGTTGACAATAGAAACAAGAACAAGAGTTCTTGAATGATATGTATAGTCGTGTCTTAACATATGGATGTGAATCATGGACATTAGGACAACAAACAAGAAAATCACTGGAGGCTATAGAAATGTGGTTTTACAGAAGAATGTTGAGAATACCATGGACAGCTAAGAAGAGTAATGAACCTCTGAAAGAGGCCAAAGCAAAAAGAGAGCTAATTTCCAATATTAGGAAGAAACAATCATTATTTTTTGGCCATGTAATGAGAAGAGAACAACTGGAATATATTGTAAAAACTGGGAAAATTGAGGGACGAAGAGATAGAGGGAAGCAAAGAGAAAAGATACCAGACAGCTTAAGAGAATGGCTTGGCAGAAGTTCAACAACAGAAATGATAAATAACTGTCGAGATCGAAAGATGTAGAGAGACATGATCACCTACGCCAGCAGGCCCGGTACTTGATGCTGATGATGATCCCATCTTTACATCTCTTCTTGTCCTTACAGCCAATATCTCAAGCAGGCGGTTACTATAAATCATGATAGTCAGATTGTTTAAGTGATTGAAGGCACTGACTTGGCTAAACCTTGTCCCGGGAGAATCGCATCTACGCTGGAATGGTTTTGAGGACAAATTGAAAGAAATCAGAAATATTAGCTCATATGGCGGGTAGTTGACGTGGGCAGCGTTAACAAGGAAATTAATTCTGCGTAGTTACGTAGGAGAAGAGAGACCGACGTGATGGGGAGAGCTGTCCAGTGCACAACATTTTTAGAGGAGAAAAATTTCAAAGTAAAGAAAAAAGAAAATAGTAATTAATTAATACGTGTTGGTCGTTTGTATAATTCGGTTCTTGGTGATATATTTAAATGATTTACGCGACAGTCTAGTTGTGAAATATTGTGTTGATATTCCCTGTTTTGATGTATGCTTTACTCCTGACGAGTAAATGGACTGTGAACGTTACCGATATTTAATGTGAAATGTGATTTATCTGTGGCTATTTATTTGTAGTTTCACAGAAGAATGTTGAGAATACCATGGACAGCTAAGAAGAGTAATGAAAACATTCTGATAGAGGCCAAAGCAAAAAGAGAGCTAATTTCCAATATTAGGAAGAAACAATCATCATTTTTTGGTCATGTAATGAGAAGAGAACAACTGGAATATATTGAGACAACTGAGAAAATTGAGGGACAACGAAATAGAGGGAAGCAAAGAGAAAAGGTGCCAGACAGTATAAAACTCTTTCCGTACAGCGCGTAGCCGCACAGTGCGTCACCCTCAATTTGATTAGTGTAAACTGCCATCGAACCGTATTCTTTTTACTTGTCTTGTATCATCTTGATATTGGCGTAACATAATTCCTTGTTTAATTATCTAAAAATTCATATATAATATTTTAAATGTTAGATAAATATAAACATGTAGATTAATTTTTAAAACCGTGAAAAATATTGTCTTTAAAATCTATTCCTTTGCCTTGATAAAAACCGCCCAACTGAAAGAGTGAAGAGAATGACTTGGCAGAAGGTCAACAACAGAAATGATAAATAACTGTCCAGACCGAAAGTTGTGGAGAGACATGATCACCTTCGTCAACGGGCTTGGTACTTGTGGCACTCTACAAAGGATGACACCGTACAGTTAAAAATGGGGGAACTTTGAATCACCCTCCAGACATCAGAGGTTGTACACGCCTCTGCCTACATTGTCAGCCTCCAGGTTTGGAAATTGGAATGGTATGGGAATGGGAGAAGTGGCTTTAGTTGCGTTGAGTTGATGACCTCAAAAGGATTTAAATGTCCTTGACGTTATCCACCTTTAAAAGGGCGTTAAATGACGTAGATGCGATGAGATAAGCTTTGCAGTAGGGCTGTGATATTTGCGCCTCCAACCCAACACATCCGACTTCAGCACGGGATTTTTGAGTACGGGATTGTATTCTTCGATCCCTATCCCCCTGGCCAGAGTAGATAATTTAATCTGTTTCTAGGGGCACCGCGAATAGGTGGGGGTGGGCTCTGGATGGTTCTGTTCCACCGATCCTGGTGCAATCCATCAGCTATGAGTCTTCCAGCTCTGTTGCTGTCAGACACCTTGAAGAAATTTGATGACGTCTGTCAGTGATGACCACCAGAAGGAAGGAAGGATGGACGGAGGGAAGGAAGGAAGGAAGGGAGGGAGGAGGAAGGAAGGAAGGAAGGAAGGAAGGAAGGAAGGAAGGAAGGAAGGAAGGAAGGAAGGAAGGAAGGAAGGAAGGAAGGAAGGGAGGGAGGGAGGGAGGGAGGAAGGAAGGAAGGAAGGAAGGAAGGAAGGAAGGAAGGAAGGAAGGAAGGAAGGAAGGAAGGAAGGAAGGAAGGAAGGAAGGAAGGAAGGAAGGAAGGAAGGAAGGAAGGAAGGTCTTTGAATTTGAATGCAGACCCATCATTTTGCAACCCCCATCTTGTGGGTCTTAATTAAATGAACGACCCACGCAAAACGACCCATTACCAAGGACAAGGAAAGAAACCTGAACAAAACATCAACATTTTTTGATGTTCCACTTCTGTTTGAGATGCAGGAATTAGCTCTAATTAAAACCGGATGTTCCTTGTACGCCATATTAACGTTACAAATCTGCCCGGAGGCTCGCATTCTGATTGGCTGTTGCGGTCAAGGATACAAGATGGCGAGTGGGATTATACAAAGAGGATTTCGTGCATGCCGCGTGGGGCGATTGGATTGAGCTAAACACAGACGTCATATCTTTGATCGTAGTAGAAATAATTTATATTAAATGTGGAAAGTTAATCAAGAAATCTAAAATCTAGAACAACAATCTTCATCCGTCACTCTCCTGGTACGCCAAGATTTATTTCCATTCTTGTCATCTCCCATGTTGTGAATATGGTTATAGTTATGGTTATGGAAGGCCCCGGTATCACGGCAAACGAATTAAAATCCATAATTGCTCAACCGCCCGTGCCAGTGGAATCATCTGAGTTAATATCTATCTCCCAAACAAAGAAAGGTAGCTGCAGCCCCCATCATAGCAGTCTCAGCACACGCCAAAGGACATAAGGCGAAACCGCACAGAAAGTGAACACAGCAAACTGTTCCCCGTCATACGATATTATCATTCATCGTAAGCAATCGGGATATCGAAACACGATCCGGATGAAACGCACAGCTCAGATTGTGATCTTCATTTCTATAGCTAAGGATAGAAACATTGGACTAACAACACGAAAGTAAACTGAATATCAAATGTGTAAATCAGAGAAGTGAACGGAGAGGTGATCGGAGAAGAGATCGTAGACGTGATCAGAGAAGTGATTAGAGAAGTGATATCAGAAGTGAGCGGAGAAGTGATCGGAGAAGTGATCAGAGAAGTGTTCAGAGAAGTGAGCAGAGAAGTGATCGGAGAAGTGATCGAAGAAGAGATCAGAGATGTGGTCAGAGAAGTGATCGGAGAGGTGATCGGAGAGCTGATCGGAGAGATGATCGGAGAAGTGATTAGAGAAGGGATGGGAGAAGTGATCAGAGAAGTGATCAGAGAAGTGATCCATCCGAGAAGTGATAGGAGAGGTGATCGGAGAAGTGATTAGAGAAGTGATCGGAGAAGAGATAAGAGAAGTGGTCAGAGAAGTGATCCGAGAAGTGATAGGAGAGGTGATCGTAGAAGTGATCAGAAAAGTGATCCAAGAAGTGATCGGAGAAGTTATCTGAGTAGTGATCTGAGAAGTGATCAGAGAAGTGATCAGAAAAATGATCTGTGAAATGATCGGAGAAGTGATCGGGTAAGTGATCAGAGAAGAGGTTATGAGAAGTGATCCAAGAAGTGATCTGAGAAGTGATCGAGTTAGTTGATCAGAGAATATGATTAGAGAAGTGATCGGAGAAGTGATCAGAAAAGCAATCTGTGAAGTACTCGGAGAAGTGATCGGGGAAGTGATCAGAGAAGAGATCAGAGAAGTGATCGGAGAAGTAATCATGGAAGTGATCTGAGAAGTGACCGGAGAAGTGATCAGAGAAGAGACCGGAGAAGTGATCAGAGAAGAGATCAGAGAAGTGATCGGAAAAGTGATCGGAGAAGTGATCAGAGAAGTGATCGGAGAAATTATCGGAGAAGTGATCAGAGAAGTGATCAGAGAAGTGATAGGAAAAGTGATCAGAGAAGAGATAAGAGAAGTGATCGGAAAAGCGACCGGGGAGGTGATCGGAGAAGTGATCAGAAAAGTGATGGGAGAGTTGATCAGAGAAATGATCGGAGAAGTGATCAGGAAAGTGTTCAGAGAAGTGAACGAAGAAGTGATAGGAATTAAATAATACCTGAGGATTTATATTGTGACCAGCGACAGCTCAGTGGTTAGTGAACTGGACAACAAAGGACACGAGTCGGCGGCTTCCTGGTTCACCCAGCCTTAAATGGGCTGATCTGTGGTTGAACGTCTTCAATGACAGCGCAGCTAGCCAACCTGTCCGCTCTTTCTTTTTATTCCCCCGTAATTTCTTTCACTTTTCTTCTGAATTTTATATAAAAACTGCCTCGAATATTGCTCCCCGTTTATTTGTTTGTTCTCCATGTGCTACGATCTGCAGCCAGCATTCCCAGTTTCTTTCACTGATAGAGAATTCCCTCAAGGAGGCCCTGCAAACATTGTTATATCTCAGTACTAGTCTGTCCTATGGTCTCTTTCCGTCCTTAAGGTCATCATCATCATCATTAAGTGCCGTCACCTCATCGAAGGTTGGCTGCCATGGAGCGCCATTCTACTCTGTCTCTTGCTTTGTTGGTGCAGGTTGTCATAGGCTGACTTGTCCAGCTGTTGATGTTACTCGTCCATGTTAGTCTTGATCTGCCTCTTTTACCTTGTACATGTATTTTCTCTTCCAAGATTACTTTTAGTAGGCTGTTGTGTCTTTTAACTTGTCCCAAAAATCTCGTTTTGTCTTGTTTGAATTGTGTTTAGTAGTTCTATTTTTTCAGTTGTTTTAAGACTTAATCACTTGTTTTCTTTTTTCTGTCCATCCAATTCTACCTATTCTTCTATATATCCACATTTCAAAGGCTTCAATTCTCTGTTCTGTTTTCTTGTCTAATGTCCATGTTTATTCCACCATACAGGAATGTTGAGAAGATATAACATTTTGCTATTCTTAGTTTTAGCCATGGTGTTATTTATTTTGATGGTAGTATATTTTTACTTTTTGCCATTCCTATTCTTTTGTTTATTTCAGTTTCACATTTTCCATCACCGGTTATAGTATGTCAGTTGTAGTTCTGAACTGTCTTTTAACATGGCCCGAAAATCTCATTTGTCTTGTCAGAATTATGTTTAGTAGTTCTCTTTTCATTTTTAGTTGTTTTAATACTTAATCGTTTATTTTCTTTTCTTTCCATCCAATTCTAGATATTCTTCTATATATCCACATTTCAAAGTCTTCAATTTTCTATTCTGTTCCTGTTCTGTCTTTACGCTCGCCATACAATATTTATTTGAGATTATTTGCGATTGTTGGCCATTCTTCTTACATGACCGTCACCTTAGTCTATGACACCTAACTGTTGCCATGATGGATGGGAGTTTAGCTCTTTTGTTTGCTATGTCTGGGGGGAAACCCGAGAAATGCCAGACGAAAATTATGTACCGTTTGTTGATTTCTTGCTGTTTTATATCTGTATGTCCTTGCATCGTCTATAACCTCATATCGCGCACTTAGAAGACTGTCATTACAGACGCGTGTTCCAGCGAGCCGACATTGGGTATGCCATTATAGCGATCCAGAGATTGTATATGAAATAACTAGTGTTTTACTGCAGCCAGTATGGCCATTTGAAACATACGCCCAGTGAGATTTATCTCGTTCACTCTGATACCATAGTCAACCTTCGCGTGACGGGCACTAACAGATAACAACAAAATCTGACATGGTCATCTCACAGCTGTTTATATCAGATACTTTAGTTGTCTAGCTGCGGTCGAGGCGCCGCCCAGAACGTGGGCTGGGGATGGACAAAAGCGCATAAACTATCTAGAGCCGCTGTAAAACTCAAATCATCATCATCATGTGCCACACAGGTTGGCCTAAGCGATCATGTCCTTCCACAAACTTCTATATATCGTGCATCGTATCAGTTCTGTTGTTGACTGTTTTCCATGCCATGACACCAAGCTATCCAGTATTTTCTCTTTTTGTCGTCCACGATCTCTCTTTCCCTGTATTTTGCCAGTTGTAACCAAGTATTCCAACTTTCCTCTTCTCATGATGTGCCTGAAAAATGTTGATTGTTTCTTTCTGGTGTTTCTTAGCAGCTCCCTTTTTGTGTTGACCTCTTTGATAATTTCTTCGTTGGTCTTTTTATCTGTCTAGGGAACTTTCAACATTCTTCTGAGAAATCCCATCTCTGTGGCCTCTAATCATCTTTTCATTTGTTTGTCTACTGTCCATGATTCGTTTCCGTAGATCAGAATTAGTTCTATGATGAATTCTCTTTCTCATTTCTATTGACATAGATTTGTTGCATAAGACGTTTTTCATTTTCTGAAATGCTATTTTGGCCTGAGCTATTCTGCTTTTTATTTTTGTGGTGCATCTTCCATCTGATGTTATTATTGTGCCCAAGTATTTGACGCCTTGCACTTGTTTCAGATTTGTCCTGTTTATTTTTATGCTGCATGCTGGTGATGATTGTTACTTCGATATAACCATTACTTCTGTTTTCTTACGATTCAGACTGAGACCTTTCTTGTTGCTTTCTTTTACTATTGTGTCTATCATTTCTTGTAGCTCATTCTCTGTCTCTGCTATAAGACTGTGCGTTTATGTTGTGACCGTTGACTTCAATTCCATTTATATCTACTAATGATCATTTAATATGTTCGCTGTAAAGTGAAGACAAATCCGGTTACCCGTCACCTGGTCCATTCTGGACAACCCATTACCAACTTTACTGTAGAGTTGATCAAACTCATCAACATTGCATTTCATCATCATCATCGAGTGCCATCTCCGCAACGACGGTTGGCTACCATGTAATGCCATTCTGCTCTGTCTCTTGCTTTGATGGTGCAGGTTGTCATAGGCTGGTTTGTTCATCTTTTGATGTTACTCGTCCATATTAGGCTTGGTCTGCTTCTGCCTCTTTTACCTTGTATTTTCCCCTCCATGATTACTTTTAGTAGGCTGTTGTGTCTTTTAACATGGACCAAAAGTCTCATTTGTCTTGTTTGAATTGTGTTTAGTAGTTCTCTTTTCATTTTTAGTTGTTTTAAGACTTCATCGTTTGTTTTCTTTTCCTTCCATCCAATTCTACCTATTCTTCTACATATCCACATTTCAAAGGCTTCAATTCTCTGTTCTGTTTTCTTGTCTAATGTCCATGTTTCTGCACCATATAGGAATGTTGAGAAGACATAACATTTTGCTATTCTTAGTTTTAGCCCTGGTGTTATTTGTTTTGATGTTAATATGTTCTTCATGACATTAAAATCACCTCATGTCATTCCTATTCTTTTGTTTATTTCAGTTGTACATTTTCCATCACTGGTTATAGTATGTCCAAGGTAGTTGTAGTTCAGAACTGTCTTCAGGTCTCTTCCTTCAACTTTGATATCCACTTGTTGGTTTTGAGTATTTTCTTTGTTTATAATCATTGTTTTAGTTGCATTTCGGGAAAGCGAAAATGGTCTCTCTGTTAATTTCAGATTGGTGTCTCTTAGTTTCTAATTTACATAGGGCGCTGACAAACCACGAACTACTTCCTGTGTCCCCAAGAAACCCCAGTTCTGGGTGTGATATTTCACGTGTCCTCTAACAAGCGTCAACACTCCGAGAGCGCGTGCGACAAATAAGAGCTTGTTGGTACAGAGCTAAGGATTCGATTCCGAACAGCGCGAGAGAATCGTACATGATTACCAGGGAATAGAGAGGCCGATCTATGAGAAGCTTTGATTAATTGGCTTCATCCTCACATTTTTTGTTTATAATTGTGAAATCGATTCCAGAAGCTTCGATTATTTACTCGGAAAATGTAAAAGAAAATACTTGTGGTGTTTTTTTTTATTTATTTTTTTAATGAAATGCGTACAAACAAAAGATGAAATCGTAGAACTAGAAACAGAACAGAATGAGAAACCACATGTTCACCAAACTCAAAATAGGAACCACCAGCCTGTACACTGGATAACATGACAACAAAACATGTTCTACAGGATTGCCCCCCAGTACACAGACCTGAGAAGAGCAATGTGGTCCACGCCCACCTCCCTGGAAGAGAAACTATATGGGGCAACCGAATTACTTAAACAGACAGCTGACTTCATGAGAGAGTTAGTCGAAGGTCCAGGTTTCACTGCAGACGGAGTCAAGTCGTCAATTGCTCAACCGCCCGTGCCAGTGGAATCATCCGAATTAACATCTCATCGAAATATCCAAACAAATAAAGGCAGCTGCAGTCCCAAGCATAGCAAACACAGCACACGTCAAAAGACATAAGGCGTATCAGCACCGAAATTGAACACACCTGAACTGTCCTTCGACATACAATATCATCATTCACCGTTAGTCAATCGAAATAACGAAACACGATCCGGATGAAAAGCACAGCTCATGGTGTGCACAGAGCACTAAACTCAGTAGCTCCGGCAGCAAGGCGGACTTGGAATATGAGGAAACTGCAACAAGGGACACTTTTCAGACAGTGCCTCAACGGTTTCTGTCGCCTATCCGCCATATTGATCGGAACTCCCCATGATAAGAGAGTCCGGAGTCCTAGTCTGAATGAGCCATGGTCGCGATAGAAGTAAACAAAAGATGAAGTCTTAAAACAACTAGAAATGAAAAAAAGAAATACTAAACACAATTCAAATAAGACAAATGAGATTTGTGGGGTATGTTAAAAGACACAACAGCCTACTAAAAGTAATATTGGAAGGGAAAATAATATGGTAAAAGAGGTAGAGGCAGACCAGGATTAACATGGACAAGTAACATGAAAAGATGGAGAAGTCAGCCAATGACAACCTGCACCATCAAAGCAAGAGACCGTACTGAATCCGAATGTGTTGAACAGAATGGCGCAAATAACACAGTTATAGCACAAACCACAACTTAATGCAGACACGAATTTAACGTCCTTTTAAGGGCGGATGACGAAGTGGGGTACTCCATCAGTCATAGGGGGAACCGAAGGAATCACAGCAAGGGACATAGTGTAATGGCGCTCCATGGCAACCAACCTTCGATGCGGAGACGGTACTCAAAGATGATGATGAAATGTGTACATGTTAGAATGACATCTATCAATGATGAATTGTGTACATGTTAGAATGACATCTATCAATGATGAAATGTGTACATGTTAGAATGACTTCTATCATTGATGAAATGTGTACATGTTAGAATGACATCTATCAATGATGAATTGTGTACATGTTAGAATGACATCTATCAATGATGAAATGTGTACATGTTAGAATGACTTCTATCATTGATGAAATGTGTACATGTTAGAATGACATCTATCAATGATGAATTGTGTACATGTTAGAATGACATCTATCAATGATGAAATGTGTACATGTTAGAATGACTTCTATCATTGATGAAATGTGTACATGTTAGAATGACTTCTATCATTGATGAAATGTGTACATGTTAGAATGACTTCTATCATTGATGAAATGTTTACATGTTGGAATGACTTCTATCAATGATGAAATGTGTACATGTTAGAATGACTTCTATCAATAATGAATTGTGTACATGTTAGAATGACTTCTATCAATAATGAAATGTGCACAGGTCAGAATGGTTTCTACCAATAATGAATTGTGTACATGTTGGAATGGTTTCTACCAATAATGAATTGTGTATATGTTAGAATGACTTCTACCAATAATGAAATGTGTACATGTTGGAATGACTTCTATCAATAATGAATTCTGTACATGTTGGAATGACTTCTACCAATAATGAAATATGTACATGTTGGAATGACTTCTACCAATAACGAAATCTGTACATGTTGGAATGACTTCTATCAATAATGAAATGTGTACATGTTAGAATGACTTCTACCAATAATGAAATGTGTACATGTTAGAATGACTTCTATCAATAATGAAATGTGTACATGTTAGAATGTCTTCTATCAATAATGAAATGTGCACAGGTCAGAATGGTTTCTACCAATAATGAATTGTGTACATGTTGGAATGGTTTCTACCAATAATGAATTGTGTATATGTTAGAATGACTTCTACCAATAATGAAATGTGTACATGTTGGAATGACTTCTATCAATAATGAATTCTGTACATGTTGGAATGACTTCTACCAATAATGAAATATGTACATGTTGGAATGACTTCTACCAATAACGAAATCTGTACATGTTGGAATGACTTCTATCAATAATGAAATGTGTACATGTTAGAATGACTTCTACCAATAATGAAATGTGTACATGTTAGAATGACTTCTATCAATAATGAAATGTGTACATGTTAGAATGTCTTCTATCAATAATGAAATGTGTACATGTTGGAATGACTTCTATCAATAATGAAATGTGTACATGTTAGAATGACTTCTACCAATAATGAAATGTGTACATGTTAGAATGACTTCTATCATTGATGAAATGTGTACATGTTAGAATGACTTCTATCATTGATGAAATGTGTACATGTTAGAATGACTTCTATCATTGATGAAATGTGTACATGTTAGAATGACTTCTATCAATAATGAAATGTGTACATGTTAGAATGACTTCTATCAATGATGAAATGTGTACATGTTAGAATGACTTCTATCATTGATGAAATGCGTACATGTTAGAATGACTTCTATCATTGATGAAATGTGTACATGTTAGAATGACTTCTATCATTGATGAAATGTGTACATGTTAGAATGACTTCTATCATTGATGAAATGTGTACATGTTAGAATGACTTCTATCATTGATGAAATGTGTACATGTTAGAATGACTTCTATCATTGATGAAATGTGTACATGTTAGAATGACTTCTATCATTGATGAAATGTGTACATGTTAGAATGACTTCTATCATTGATGAAATGTGTACATGTTAGAATGACTTCTATCAATGATGAAATGTGTACATGTTAGAATGACTTCTATCATTGATGAAATGTGTACATGTTAGAATGACTTCTATCATTGATGAAATGTGTACATGTTAGAATGACTTCTATCATTGATGAAATGTGTACATGTTAGAATGACTTCTATCATTGATGAAATGTGTACATGTTAGAATGACTTCTATCAATGATGAAATGTGCACATGTTAGAATGACTTCTATCAATAATGAAATGTGTACATGTTAGAATGACTTCTACCAATAATGAAATGTGTACATGTTGGAATGACTTCTATCAATAATGAAATGTGTACATGTTAGAATGACTTCTACCAATAATGAAATGTGTACATGTTAGAATGACTTCTATCAATAATGAAATGTGTACATGTTGGAATGACTTCTATCAATAATGAAATGTGTACATGTTGGAATGACTTCTATCAATAATGAAATGTGCACATGTTGGAATGACTTCTACAATAATGAAATGTGTACATGTTGGAATGACTTTTATCAATAATGAAATGTGTACATGTTAGAATGACTTCTATCAATCTGGCTGTTGGAAAGCAGCGAAATACAGAAACCATTACTGCGCAAATACTTCATCATTTCTTAAAGATACAGTACATATAAGAAGTAGCAAAGTGTCCCGTCACACCAAGTGTCGTATAGGGAATATCGTGTTAGTGACCGTAATTTTTACAGACCTTCGGCACATGATTTTTGGGGTAATGTGATCTGTATTACGCCCGTGTCGCTTTACATTCCCAGAAAAAAATCCGGTACCAATTTATGACTGGGTGAACCCGGAAGCCGTTTTTTTGGGATCGAACACGACCTCTTGTCCTTTGTAGTCCAGTTCACTAACTATTGAGCTATCGCGGCTCCCTCAGCATCTATCTATCTACTGTCCTTTCGAGCCGAAGACGGCACATAGGGCAGAACTACAATCTCAAAAACAGAAACCTTGCGTGCCAAAATGGCACATATTGCAGAGATCACAGCTTCTAAAACCTATGGCTCTGTTTCCATAGCAATGCTTTTTACAATGACAGCTTGTCAAGCCATCGATAAACCTCCTTAGTCGCCTCTTACGACATGCTTGGAAGGTCAATATTGTCACTACTTCTTTACTTCCCTCATAATGAGGCCCCGGTAACACACGGTACAGCAACAATCTCAGAGGGCTAGACATCAGACCTCAGCAACTATAATAGGTCTGTCCAAAATGGCCGCTCTAACAAAAATACACAGAAAACCTCTACATACCCAACCCATCTCAATGGTTTGAAGACCGTCGTGGGAGCTAATTCCTTCTCAGATTATGTGCAAGCCTTTCTTTATGGATGATTTAGCCAAAACAGGAGATTCCCTAGACGGGGTTTTAGCAGATAACATTATATGATTCCTGTTGCTAATTCATGAGGTAGATCGCGTGGAGGATCTATTTTAGTCCACATTTAACGTGAAGAAAACCATTTACTTCTCTCTGCATAGAAGATTAGCATTTCTGAACTGGATAATTTCTTCGAGATGTCAGACAAGATTCGTTTAGTGGACACTTGGGCAACAGAAATTGTGAATATTAATTAGATGACGCAGCGGTTGTCAAACTTTGGCGATCAGAGGAGCCCTAATTCTTTAACTACACTTCACCACAACTCAGGACAGTTCAGATGCGTTCAATTCTGTGCGGAAACGCCTTATGTCTTTTGGCGTGTGCTGTATCTGCTACGATGAATACTGCAGCTGCCTTTCTTTGTTTGGATATTCGATGAGACGTTAATTCGGATGATTCCACTGGCACGGGCGGTTTATGAGCAATTATGGACTTCCATTCGTTTGCAGTGATACTGGGGCCTTCGATTAACCATAACTTTAACACCACATCTCGTACAACCCGTGTTCGATTCCCGCTGGAAGGAGTGTGAGTTGTCCACACTAGTGGTTGGAAAAAAAAATACTCCCGCGGTGGACCCAGCCGCTGACAGAAATGGGTACCAGGGTATTATTCTAGGAGTGTGAGGAATGCCGCCTCGCGTCGTGAGTTTCGATGCTTGAAGCGACACTATCCAGAAGTCCCCGAACACTTCTGGATCGGCGGGCGAGCACATATGAGTGAAAACTCGAGTGCTAAGACACCGATTCAAGTCTCGTACGTTACCTTGACCTTCCACCGCAGCACACCCTGTATCAACAATGTAAAAACAACGCTATTTCACAACATTTTAACGGCATATTTGTATTTATTAGTTCGCCAGCTTTCGCCTCTGGCGATGTCCACAGGGTCTAGGCACATGATTTCAGGTGTTATTCCATTTGTCTCGGGCAACAGTGCGCACATGGGTCCCTCGCCACACAGGTATATAACTCCGACTTCGGTGGTACACATACTTCTCTCCATCGATGAGTAATTGACGTTTCAAGCCGGGCCTCGCTGCTGAGACCAGGGGTGGTTGCCGCAGAGAGAAATCATAAATAAAAATCTCAACTGGTGCAGTCGGGATTTGAACCCAGGCTGGACATGAGAGGGCTAGACATCATATTGCACTACCCAGAGAGGGCTAGACATCATATTGCACTACCCAGAGAGGGCTAGACATCATATTGCACTATCCAAAGAGGGCTAGACATCATATTGCACTACCCAGAGAGGGCTAGACATCATATTGCACTACCCAGAGAGGGCTAGACATCATATTGCACTACCCAGAGAGGGCTAGACATCATATTGCACTACCCAGAGAGGGCTAGACATCATATTGCACTACCCAGAGAGGGCTAGACATCATATTGCACTACCCAGAGAGGGCTAGACATCATATTGCACTACCCAGAGAGGGCTAGACATCATATTGCACTACCCAGAGAGGGCTAGACATCATATTGCACTACCCAGAGAGGGCTAGACATCATATTGCACTACCCAGAGAGGGCTAGACATTATATTGCACTACCCAGAGAGGGCTAGACATCAGATCTCACTACCCAGAGAGGTCTAGACATCGGATCTCACTACCCAGAGAGGGCTAGACATCAGATCTCACTACCCAGAGAGGGCTAGACATCAGATCTCACTACCCAGAGAGCACTAGACATCGGATCTCACTACCCAGAGAGAGCTAGACATAGGATCTCACTACCCAGAGAGGGCTAGACATCAGATCTCACTACCCAGAGAGGACTAGACATCGGATCTCACTACTCAGAGAGAGCTAGACATCGGATCTCACTACCCAGAGAGGGCTAGACATCGGATCTCACTACTCAGAGAGAGCTAGACATACGATCTCACTACCCTGAGAGAGCTAGACATCGGATCTCACTCACTACCCAGAGAGAGCTACACATCAGATATCACTACCCAGAGAGAGCTAGACATCAGATCTCACTACACAGAGAGAACTAGACATCGGATCTCATTACGCAGAGAGGGCTAGACATCAGATCTCACTACACAGAGAGGGCTAGACATCTGATCTCACTACCCAGAGAGGGCTAGACATCAGATCTCACTACCCAGAGAGGGCTAGACATCAGATCTCATTACCCAGAGAAGGCTAGACATCATATCTCACTACCAAGAGAGAGCTAGACATCAGATCTCACTACCCAGAGAAGGCTAGACATCAGATCACACTACCCAGAGAGGGTTAGACATAAGATCTCACTACCCAGAGAGAGCTAGACATCAGATCTCACTACCCAGAGAGGGCTAGACATCAGATCTCACTACCCATAGAGAGCTAGACATCAGATCTCATTACCCAGAGAGGGCTAGACATCAGATCTCATTACCCAGAGAGAGCTAGACATCAGATCTCACTACCCAGAGAGGGCTAGACATCAGATCTTACTACCCAGAGAGGGCTAGACATCAGATCTCACTACCCAGAGAAGGCTAGACATCAGATCTCACTACCCAGAGAGAGCTAGACATCAGATCTCACTACCCAGAGAGGGCTAGACATCAGATCTCACTACCCAGAGAGGGCTAGACATCAGATCACACTACCCAGAGAGGGCTAGACATCAGATCTCACTACCCAGAGAGGGCTAGACATCGGATCTCACTACTCAGAGAGAGCTAGACATAGGATCTCACTACCCTGAGAGAGCTAGACATCGGATCTCACTCACTACCAAGAGAGAGCCACACATCAGATCTCACTACCCAAATAGAGCTAGACATCAGATCTCACTACACAGAGAGAACTAGACATCGGATCTCATTACGCAGAGAGGGCTAGACATCAGATCTCACTACCCAGAGAGGACTAGACATCAGATCTCACTACACAGAGAGGGCTAGACATCTGATCTCACTACCCAGAGAGGGCTAGACATCAGATCTCACTACCCAGAGAGGGCTAGACATCAGATCTCACTACCCAGAGAGGGCTAGACATCAGATCTCACTACCCAGAGAAGGCTAGACATCAGATCTCACTACCCAGAGAGAGCTAGACATCAGATCTCACTACCCAGAGAAGGCTAGACATCAGATCACACTACCCAGAGAGGGTTAGACATCAGATCTCACTACCCAGAGAGAGCTAGACATCAGATCTCACTACCCAGAGAGAGCTAGACATCAGATCTCACTACCCAGAGAGAGCTAGACATCAGATCTCATTACCCAGAGAGGGCTAGACATCAGATCTCATTACCCAGAGAGAGCTAGACATCAAATCTCACTACCCAGAGAGGGCTAGACATCAGATCTTACTACCCAGAGAGGGCTAGACATCATATCTCACTACCCAGAGAAGGCTAGACATCAGATCTCACTACCCAGAGAGAGCTAGACATCAGATCTCACTACCCAGAGAGGGCTAGACATCAGATCTCACTACCCAGAGAGGGCTAGACATCAGATCACACTACCCAGAGAGGGCTAGACATCAGATCTCACTACCCAGAGAGGGCTAGACATCAGATCTCACTACCCAGAGAGAGCTAGACATCAGATCTTATTACCCAGAGAGGGCTAGACATCAGATCTCATTATCCAGAGAGAGCTAGACATCAGATCTCACTACCCAGAGAGGGCTAGACATCAGATCTCACTACCCAGAGAGGGCTAGACATCAGATCTCATTACCCAGAGAGGGCTAGACATCAGATCTCACTACCCAGAGAGAGCTAGACATCAGATCTTATTACCCAGAGAGGGCTAGACATCAGATCTCATTATCCAGAGAGAGCTAGACATCAGATCTCACTACCCAGAGAGGGCTAGACATCAGATCTCACTACCCAGAGAGGGCTAGACATCAGATCTCATTACCCAGAGAGGGCTAGACATCAGATCTCACTACCCAGAGAGGGCTAGACTTTAGATCTCATTACCCAGACAGAGCTAGACATCAGATCTCATTACCCAGAGAGAGCTAGACAACAGATCTCATTACCCAGAAAGAGCTAAACATAAGAGCAAGCTGTAAGGTATTATAAATAATGATTTACGTGTGAAATAATTTTAATCGTGAAATATTAACAACAGCTAAATATATCTGTTTCCTCAGTTTGAATGAAATAACAAGACAGCAAAATGAAGCAGACAGGCATGAACAAGGTAATTAACTGTCTCTGGCATTGGTTTTTTTTTGTTTGGACCGCTATATAAATACAACAGCACAGGCACAAAATACAATATGAAAATCAGCATCAACAAAACAGAAGTCATGAATGTCGCCAAAAATATACAGAACATCAACATAACTATAGAAGGCAGACAACTAAAACAAGTAGAGGAATTTCAATACCTAGGAAGTCTAATGACAAACGATAATTCACAAACAGCAGAGATAGAATCAAGATGCACCAAAGCTTATCAAATCATTGGACAGTTATCACCACTATTGTCCAACAAGGAAATAACTCTGGAGGCAAAACGGGCACTCTACAATACAATCTTCATCCCAACATTGTGCTACCAATGCCAGACCTGGACCCTAGATGCAAGAACAATAAGACAAATAACCTCTACTGAGATTAAATGTGTAAGACAAATGAGAGGAAACAGCCTGAGAGATAAGATCAGAAATGAAGAACTGAGAAAAAAGCTAGGAATAGCCCCCGCCATAGAATATATAAGGAAACAACAGATACAATGGTTTGGCCACGTGACACGGCTGAAAGATTAAAACACCACGAGCCTTCAACAAACGTTGCGAGAATAACAGACTCAAGGGTCGACCACGAAAAAGATGGATCGATGGAATATTAGAAACACTAGGAAACATAACAGCAGCAGAGGCAAACAGAAGAGCAAAGGACAGCAAATTATATCTCCCCTCGACCCTGAAAGGCAGATGAGGAAGGAAAGAAGAAGAAGTAAAAATGTGGAAGATGCTGTCCAATCCATTTTTGACAATCATCATCATCATTGAGTGCCGTCTCCACATCGAAGGTTGGCTACCCTGGAGCGCCATTCCACTTTGTCTCTTGCTTTGATGGTGCAGATTGTCATAGGCTGACTTGTCTATCTTTTTATGTTACTCGTCCATGTTAGCTAAAAAATTGGTTGGAATTTCTCTCCATGTCTTTGTTTGGAACGTTACGTGAAGAGGCTCCAATCTGTTTCACGGTGGTCTGCCATATTCATCTTTCGTGTTCTGAATAGGCCTCTTGTGTACCACACACTTTGCTGTTTTCGCCTTCTGGGCCGTTGATTATTTTTTGACATTAGAAACAAGGAAAAGAGTTCTTAAATGTTATGTAGAGCCAGTTTTAACATATGGATGTGAATCATCGACAATAGGACAACGGACAAGAAAATCAGTGGAGGCAGTAGAAATGTGGTTTTGCAGAAGAATTTTGAGAATACCATGGACAGCTAAGAAGAGTAAAACGTTCTGAAAGAGGTCAAAGCAAAAAGAGAGCTAATTTCCAATATTAGGAAGAAACAATCATCATTTTTGGCCATGTAATGAGAAGAGAACAACTGGAATATATTGTAACAACTGGGAAAGTTGAGGGCCGAAGACATAGAGGGAAGCAAAGCGAAAAGATACCAGACAGCTTAAGAGTATGGCTTGGCAGAAGGTCTGCCAATAATAATAAATAACTGTCGTGATTGAAAGTTATGGAGAGGCATGATCACCTACGGCGGCCATAAGAACTGGAAACCAATTGGGAATGTTTCAGTGTGGTTTTCACAGAAGAATGTTGAGAATACCATGGACAGCTAAGAAGAGTAATGAAAACATTCTGAAAGAGGCCAAAGCAAAAAGAGAGCTAATTTCCAATATTAGGAAGAAACAATCATTTTTTGGCCATGTAATGAGAAGAGAACAGCTGGAATATATTGTAACAACTGGGAAAATTGAGGGACGAAGAGATAGAGGAAAGCAAAGAGAAAAGATACCAGGCAGCTTAACTCTTTCCGTACGTATCGCCGCACAGTGCGTCACTCTCAATTTGATTAGTGTGAACGCCATCAAACCATATTCTTTTTACGTCTTGTATCATCTTGGTGTTGGTGAAATCTAATGTCTTGTTCAATTATCTAAGAATTCATATACAATATGTTATGTGTTAGATAAATATTACCATGTAGATTAATATTTAAAACCATGAACAATTTTGACTCTGAAATCACTTACATTGTGTTGATAAAAAGCTTCTGTACTGAAAGAGTTAAAGAGAATGGCTCGGCAGCAGGTCAACAACAGAAATGATAAATAACTGTCGAGATCGATAGTTGTGGAGAGACATGATCACCTACGCCAGCAGGCATGGCACTTGATGATGGCGCTTGCGATGTCGGCGGTAATGATGATTAAGACGACGAGGATGATGACGATGATGATGATGACGATGATGATGACGATGATGATGACGATGATGACGATGATGACGATGATGATGATGATGACGATGATGATGATGACGATGATGATGACGATGATGACGATGATGACGATGATGATGATGATGACGATGATGATGATGACGATGATGATGATGATGACGATGATGATGATGATGACGATGATGATGACGATGATGATGATGACGATGATGATGACGATGATGATGACGATGATGATGATGACGACTCTGACGACTATGACGACGACGATGATGATGACGATGATGATGATGACGACTCTGACGACTATGACGACGACGATGATGATGACGATGATGATGATGACGACTCTGACGACTATGACGACGACGATGATGATGACGATGAGGATGACGATGATGATGACGATGATGATGACGATGATG
Source organism: Megaustenia siamemsis (assembly GCA_032433765.1). Classification (NCBI taxonomy): domain Eukaryota; kingdom Metazoa; phylum Mollusca; class Gastropoda; order Stylommatophora; family Ariophantidae; genus Megaustenia; species Megaustenia siamemsis. Next base: position 4,873,449 of record JAVIAB010000104.1, read on the forward strand.
ACGACGATGATGATGACGATGATGATGACGATGATGATGACGATGATGATGACGATGATGATGACGATGATGACGATGATGATGACGATGATGACGATGATGATGATGATGATGATGATGATATAAATGTGATTGTAACTCTTAATTAGTTCCTTATGTTTCGAAATCGATGAAGCAAAAAATCACGATTCTCCATGACTATCCGTTTACTGTCAACTCTTATTTTGCTCTAAACCCTACAGTTGAGCCCCTACTATTAATTATTCTACTTAGACTTTCTATTGGATCCTTGTTTTCTTTTGCCACGTTGTATCAACATGAAAACCTGGCCCGGAAGTCTGCTTTCCTCCATTTTGAACACGTGACCGATGTATTTCCCGGAACTTCTGCGTAAATTGAGTTATTTGCGGGTCATCATCATTGCACTCCGAACATGTCCATAAATGCTCAGATCCCCTCCTCAGCAAGTCCCGCAGTGTCCAGCGACTGACGACTCCAGTTCTGTGTTGGTTGATAAGTCTTCTTACACGGCCACTAAGTTTCTCGTTTCTGGCTGTGCCCATCTTAACTCCCATTTCTTTCATCCAAAGAAGTGACGTGGACTCATGGTTGTCGAAGTCCTGTGTCCTTCTCACTTCCCGGAGGGCATTAAGGATGTCCGCCCGATCCATTGGTTGAAGAGTCCTCAACAATAGCGCAGCTAGCCAACCTGTCCGCTCTTTCATTTTCCCATACTCCCGCATGTCCAGGGACGTAGACATAGGTGACCTCACGTATTTTTGACTTCTGCAACGACTCTACCCATTTCCTGCAAACAGAGACCACATCCACATTACTTATCATGCTCATCGAATCACTCACTATACAGGCGTGGGTGTAGTCTTGTGACTCTAACCAGATGAATGCCTTGGTCACTGCGGGTGTAATACCGACCATATTAACCCAACAATCATGTGCTGAAGGTCTGAAAGGCTGAAGGACGGATTTATGGAAGGAAATGTCACCAATAATGCAATATACATCCAAGAACATTGATAGAAAGAACTATAGAGGTAACGAAAGATCTATATATGTGCTTTATAGACTACACAAAAGCATTTGACAAAGTAAAGCATGTGGAAATAATAAATATGCTGGAGAAATTAAACTTTGATGGCAAGGATCTGAGAATCATTAAAAAAAACATGTACTGGCTACAAGCAGCAGCCATAAGAATTAGCAACTAAACAGGGAGGTGTCAATATATAAAGCAAAGAGTCAGATGGAAGATACACAACAGAAATAAACAGCAGAATAGCTCACGCAAAAATATCATTTCAGAAAATGAAAAACATATTATACAACAAGTCTGTGTCAATAGAAGTGAGAAAGAGAGTTCATCATCATCATCAAGTACCGAGCCTGCTGGCGTAGGTGATCATGTCTCTCCACAACTTTCGATCACGACAGTTATTTATCATTTCGGTTGTTGACCTTCTATCAGGTCATTCTCTTAAGCTGTCTTGTACTTTTTCTCTTTGCTTACCTCTATCTCTTCGTCCCTCAATTTTCCCTTTTGTTACAATATATTCCAGCTGTTCTCTTCTCATTGCATGACCAAAAAATAATGATTGTTTCTTCCTAATATTGGAAATTAGCTCTCTTTTTGCTTTGGCCTCTATCAGAACGTTTTCATTACTCTTCTTAGCTGTCCATGGTATTCTCAACATTCTTCTGTAAAACCACATTTCTACAGACTCCATCGATTTTCTTGTATGTTGTCCTATTGTCCATGATTCACATCCATATGTTAAGACTGGCTCTACATAACATTTAAGAACTCTTTTTCTTGCTTCTATTATCAAAAATGGATTGCATAGTATCTTCCTCATTTTTTGGAAAGCTGCTTTTGCCTGAGCCATTCTGAATCTCACCTCTTTTGTACAAAATAAAGTTCATCAATCCTATATAGAGCCATTTTTGATTTATGGAAGCGAATCATGGACAATAAACAAACAAATGAAAAGACGATTAGACACCACAAAGATGGGATTTCTCAGAATAATGTTGAATGTTCCCTGTACAGTTAAAAAGACCAGAGATGAAATTATAAAAGAGGCCAACACAAAAAGGGAACTCCTAACAAACATCAGAAGGAAACAATCAACATTTTTCGGGCATATCAAGAGAAAAGGAAAGTCGGAATACCTGGTTACAACTGGCAAAATAGGGGGAAAGAGAGATCGCGGACGACAACGAGAGAAAATACTAGATAGCTTGGTGTCATGGCACGGAAAACAGTTATCATTTTCAGGAGGACGTGAACTTCCGGTCAACATAATGTATAGGCGGCAGAAACCACTGAAGGCTATGTCTGAAAAGTGTTCCTTGTTGCAGTTTCCTCATATTCCAAGTCTGGCTTGTTGCAGGAGCTGCTGAGTTAAGTGCTCTGTGCACACCGTGAGCTGTGTGTCTCATCCGTTTTGATCATGTTTCTATATTCCAATTATTTACGGTGATATCGAATGATGGGGAACATATGTCTGTGTTCACTTTCTGTGCGGTTTCGTCTTATATCTTTTGGCTTGTGCTGAGACTGCTATGATGGGGTCTACAGCTAGCTTTCTTTGTTTAGGAGATGATAAAGTAATTTAAAAAATAGGATGATTCCACTGGCACGGGCGGTTGATCAATTATGGATTTTAATTCGTTTGCAGTGATACCGGGGCCTTCCATAACCAAAACAGTCAACAACAGAACTAAAACGATGAACGGTAGATAGAAGGTTGTGGAAGTACATGATCGCCTACGCCCAGTCGATGTTTATCCATTATCTGATGTTATCCTCCCATCTCTTTCTCCGTCTCTCTCTCCTTCTTCCCCTTTTTACAATTCCTTACAGAACGGTCTTTGTCAAGACAGTCGATCGAGTCACGTGACCAAACCATTCCATTTTGTGTTTCTTCACAATAGTCAAAAGATCATCATGTACTCCAATTGCTTGTTGTATTCTTTTGTGAACTTTTCTATTTGTGAACTTTTCTATTTGTGAACTTTTCTATTTGTGAACTTTTACATTTGTGAACTTTTCTATTTGTGAACTTTTACATTTGTGATACGATCTAAGTAAGAGATGTCCAAAACCTTACTGCAACATTTGTGATACGATCTAATTAAGAGAAATCCCAAACCTTACGATAACATTTGTGATACGATCTAAGTAAGAGATGCCCAAAACCTTTCGATAACATTTGTGATACGATCTAAGTAAGAGATGTCGAAAACCTTACGATAACATTTGTGATACGATCTAAGTAAGAGATGTCGAAAACCTTACGATAACATTTCATTTCGTTAGTTTCTCTTTTCTTCTGTGGCTCAACTGTGAGTGTTCGTGTTTCGCAACTCTTACAAAACCGATATAACTTAAACATGTCCCAGATTTGGTGCTACTCCAACGCACTTCCTTCTATCCTTAAACCTAACTCTATCCCTGATTCTCACATGCAATATCCCTTAAGGCATCTCAATGCTATTTTATTTTTATTATTGTGTTTTTATTATTGTTTATTTAATATGAGCACGAGACGAATTCAATGTTCTTTGTTCTTCGTGTCCATGACGTCACGTTGAATGTGTAAACAATAAACCACGAGTTATTGATTAAATGGTCTGTTCTGAAGTTCTTTGGTGGTAAAGACAATGAAGGATTTTGGGAGATTAGGATTGCCTCCTGCAGATCAATCCTTCGCGTAAACAATCATTTATTGAGACAAAAGTTAAACAAATATATTGGAAGCTCGGAAATGGAAATTACCCAAATATAACAAAATAACAGATACTCACAGATGCGATTTACAATATCAGTATGTTTACTATGCGTATGTTGAAGGACATATTTTCAGAAAAGCTACAACATATTCAAATAACAGGCTATCATCATCATCAAGTTCTGTGCCTGCTGGCGTAGGTGATTATGCCTCTTCACAACTTTCGATCTCGACAGTTATTTATCATTTCTGTTGTTGACCTTCTGCTAAGACATTCTCTTAAGCTGTCTGGTATCTTTTTTTCTTTCCTTCCCTCTGTCTATTCGTCCCTCAATTTTCCCAGTTGTTACAATATATTCCAGCTGTTCTCTTCTCATTACATGGCCAAAAAATGATGATTGTTTCTTCCTAATATTGGAAATTAGCTCTCTTTTTGCTTCGGCCTCTTTCAGAACGTCTTCATTACTCTTCTTAGCTGTCCATGGTATTCTCAATATTCTTCTGTGAAAACCACACTGAAACATTCCCAATTGGTTTCCAGTTCTTATGGCCGCTGTTTGTTGCCAGTACATGTTCTTTATTATTCTTAGATCTTTGCTGTGTACGTTTATGCTTTCTAAAATCTTGATTGTTTCTTGATGCTTTACTTTGTCAGATGCTTTGGTATAATCTATGAAACATAGGTACAGATCTGTTTTCACCTCTATGGCTCTTTCTACTAAAGATCGTATGATATAAATGGCATTGCTCGTTCCTTTACCTCCAACAAAACCACATTCTTCTCTTCTTCTTCTTTCCTTCCTCATCTGCCTTTCAGCGTCGAGGGGAGATATAATTTGCGGTCTTTTGCTCTTCTGTTCGCCTCTGCTGCTGTTATGTTTCCTAGTGCTTCTAATATTCCATCGATCCATCTTTTTCGTGGTCGACCCTTGGGTCTGTTGTTCTCACAACGTTTGTTGAAGGCTCGTTGTGTTGTGTTTTGTTCTTTTTACCGTGTCACGTGGCCAAACCATTTTATCTGTTGTTTCCTTATATATTCTATGGCTGGGGCTATTCCTAGCTTTTTTCTCAGTTCTTCATTTCTGATCTTATCTCTCAGACTGTTTCCTGTCATTCGTCTAACACATTTCATCTCTGTAGAGGTTATTTTTCTTATTGTTCTTGCATCTAGGGTCCAGGTCTGGCATTGGTAGCACAACGTTGGGATGAAGATTGTATTGTATAGTGCTCGTTTTGCCTCCAGAGTTATTTCCTTGTTGGACAATAGTTGTGATAACTGTCCGATGATTTGACAAGCTTTGTTGCATCTTGATTCTATCTCTGCTGTTTGGGAATTGTCGTTTGTCATTAGACTTCCTAGGTATTTGAATTCCTCTACTTGTTTTAGTTGTCTGCCTTCTATAGTTATGTTGATGTTCTGTTTATTTTTGGCGACATTCATGACTTCTGTTTGTTGATGTTGATTTTCATGTTGTATTTTGTTCCTAAGATGTTGAGTTTGTTTATGTGTTCTTGTAGGTTCTCTATTGTTTCATGTATTAGTGCCTGGTCGTCTGCAAATAGAAGCTCGTTGATCTCCTCTGTCTCTGATGGGTTGGCTAGCTTGCATATATGGTCCATGTATGTAATAAACAGTAGGGGGATAGTACGCACCCACGTCTTACACCTGATCTAACTTCGAAGTGGTCTGTGTAGCCTGTTGCTGTTCTGACCCTGCAGCTGCTGTTGGCGTAGAGACTTTTAATAATGTTGGTTAGGTGTTGGCTTACTCCGTATGTTGTTAGTATCTCCCACAGTTGTTCTCTGTTTACTCTGTCGAATGCCTTTTCCTGGTCAATGAAGGCTATGTATAAGTTTTGATTGTGTTCTGTCTTTTTTTCTGCAAGCTGTTTTAGTGTGAATAGTGCGTCAGTACATCCTCTGTTTTTTCGGAACCCCATTTGAGAATCGCTTAACTGTAGTTCTATTATTGGTCTCAGCCTTTTTCCAAGATTTTGGCGTATAGCTTTCCTACATGGCTGAGAAGAGATATACCTCTATATTGATTGCAGTCTCTTTTGCTACCTTTCTTTTTCCATATTGGTATGATGATTGCCTGTTGCCAGTCTTCTGGGGCTTGTTGTTGGTGCCATGCTGCATTAAATATTCTGTGCAGCCATTGCATTCCTGTTTCTCCCGCTGCTGCTATTATTTCTATTGGAATGTTATCTATCCCCGGTGCTTTGTTTCTTGGTGCATATTTGATTACTTCTTATATTTCCTCTTTCATGATGTTGGGTTCAGTATTTGTGAGTTCTAGCGTGGTTTTTGTTGTCTTGTTGGTAGTTGGTATGTTTAACAGGTCTTCAAAATATTCTTTCCATCTCTGTTGCCTACATTGGTTGTTTACATTGGTTGTAAACACATTGCTTATCACTAATTTCTGGAACGATTTTTCCATCTAATGTTATTCTCATCGTCATCATCATTGAGTGTCGTCTCCGCATCGAAGGTTGGCTACCATGGAGCGCCATTCCACTCTGCCTCTTCCTTTGAAATCGCAGGTTGTCATAGGTTGACCTGTCCATCTTTTGATGATACTCGTCCACGTTAGTCTTGGTCTGCCTCTGCCTCTTTTACCTTGTATTTTCCTTTCCAATATTACTTTTAATAGGCTACTGTGTCTTTTAACATGTCCCAAAAATTTCACATAAATATCACAGTCGAGGGAATACATCTGGAGACAGTCCAGAGTTACAACTACCTGGGGCATACTATAACCAATGATGGAAAATGCAAAACTGAAATAAACAAAAGAATAGGTATGGCAAAAAGTAATTTTAATGCCATGAAAAATATACTAACAACAAAACAAATATCAGCAGGGCTGAAACTAAGAATGGCAAAATGTTACATCTTCTCAATATTTCTGTATGGTGCAGAAACATGGACATTAGATAAGAAAACAGAACAGAAAATTGAAGCCTTTGAAATGTTGATTTATAGAAGAATAGGTAGAATTGGATGGAAATAAATGAAAACAAACGATGAAGTTTTAAAACAACTAATAATGAAAAGAGAACTACTAAACACAATTAGAACAAGACAAATGAAATTTTTGGGGCATGTTAAAAGATACAACAGTCTACTAAAAGTAATATTAGAAGGGAAAATACAAGGTAAAAGAGGCAGAGACAGACCAAGACCAACGTGGACGAGTAACATCAACAGATGGACATGTCAACCTATGACAATCTGCACCAAAAAAGCAAGAGACAGAGTGGAAAAGCTGTCACCACACCTTGTAGGAATATCCGTTGCACCCCACTCCTGGCTCCTTGTTTGCATTTCTTTTGCATCCCCTTGCGAAACATGGACAATTATAATAGAGCAACAGAAGAAAATATAGGCTATAGAGATGAAATGTCATCGAAAGATTTTGACATCTCTACTTAGATCGTATGACAAATGTTACCGTAAGGTTTTGGACATCTCTTACTTAGATAGTATCACAAATGTTATCGTAAGGTTTTAGGCATCGCTTACTTAGATTGTATCACAAATGTTATCGTAAGGTTTTAGGGATCT
>JAVIAB010000104.1:4885764-4890764 GCA_032433765.1 Megaustenia siamemsis
AGTGAGAAAAAGAGTTCATCTGTGCTATATAGCGCCAATTCCGACCTATGGAAGCCAATCATGGCAGTAAAAAAAACAAATGAAAAGACGATTAGAGGTCACAGAGATGGGATTTCTCAGAAGAATGTTGAAAGTTCCCCGGACAGCTAAAAAGACCAATGAGAAAATTCTCAAAGAGGCCAACACAAAAAAGAGCTACTAAAAAACATCAGTAAGAAACAATCAATATATTTCTGGCACATAATGAGAAGAGGAAAGTTGGAATATTTGGTTACAACTGGCAAATTACAGGGAAAGAGAGATCGCGGACGACAAAGAGAGAAAATTCTAGATAGCTTGGTGTCATGGCATGGCAAACAGTCAACAACAGAACTGATACGATGCACTGTAGATAGAAGATTGTGGAAGGACATGATCGCATCCGCAAACCGATATGGCACATGATGATGATGATTACAAACATCTTTTGTAATATTTCAGACATATCTTGTCACGTGGTATGCTTTCAAGTACGAGACTTGAACCGGCGTCTTAACACGCGAGTTTCCACCCATATGTGCTCGGCCGCCTATCCAGAAGTGTTCGGAGACTTCTGGCTAGTGTCGCTTCAAGCATCGAAACTCACGATGCGAGGCGGCATTGCTCACCTTCCCAGAGCACTAGCCTGGTACCTATTTCTGACAGCGGGGGGGGGGGGGGGGTATTTGTTTTCCAACCACGTGTACAACTCACACTGCTCCCAGCGGGAATCGAACACGGGTTGTCCGAACGTCGGTAGTCTAGTCGGGTGGTGTTCCCAACTAGGCTACTGAGGGCCCCTAGTCGGGCTAGGTGTCAGATCTCACTACTGAGGGCCCCTAGTCGGGCTAGGTGTCGGATCTCACTACCGAGGGCCCCTAGTCGGGGCTAGGTGTCGGATCTCACTACCGAGGGCCCCTAGTCGGGGCTAGGTGTCGGATCTCACTACCGAGGGCCCCTAGTCGGGCTAGGTGTCAGATCTCACTACTGAGGGCGTCTAGTCGGGCTAGGTGTCGGATCTCACTACTGAGGGCCCCTAGTCGGGGCTAGGTGTCGGATCTCACTACTGAGGGCCCCTAGTCGGGCTAGGTGTCAGATCTCACTACTGAGGGCGTCTAGTCGGGCTAGGTGTCGGATCTCACTACTGAGGGCCCCTAGTCGGGCTAGGTGTCAGATCTCACTACTGAGGGCGTCTAGTCGGGCTAGGTGTCGGATCTCACTACCGAGGGCCCCTAGTCGGGCTAGGTGTCAGATCTCACTACTGAGGGCGTCTAGTCGGGCTAGGTGTCGGATCTCACTACTGAGGGCCCCTAGTCGGGGCTAGGTGTCGGATCTCACTACCGAGGGCCCCTAGTCGGGCTAGGTGTCAGATCTCACTACTGAGGGCGTCTAGTCGGGCTAGGTGTCAGATCTCACTACTGAGGGCGTCTAGTCGGCTAGGTGTCAGATCTCACTACTGAGGGCCCCTAGTCGGGCTAGGTGTCAGATCTCACTACCGAGGGCCCCTAGTCGGGCTAGGTGTCGGATCTCACTACTGAGGGCGTCTAGTCGGGCTAGGTGTCAGATCTCACTACTGAGGGCGTCTAGTCGGGGCTAGGTGTCGGATCTCACTACCGAGGGCCCCTTGTCGGGCTAGGTGTCGGATCTCACTACCGAGGGCCCCTAGTCGGGCTAGGTGTCAGATCTCACTACCGAGGCCCCTAGTCGGGCTAGGTGTCAGATCTCACTACTGAGAGCGTCTAGTCGGGCTAGGTGTCGGATCTCACTACTGAGGGCCCCTAGTCGGGCTAGGTGTCAGATCTCACCACCGAGGGCCCCTAGTCGGGCTAGGTGTCAGATCTCACTACCGAGGGCCCCTAGTCGGGCTAGGTGTCAGATCTCACTACTGAGGGCCCCTAGTCGGGCTAGGTGTCAGATCTCACTACCGAGGGCCCTAGTCGGGCTAGGTGTCAGATCTCACTACTGAGGGCCCCTAGTCGGGCTAGGTGTCAGATCTCACCACCGAGGGCCCCTAGTCGGGCTAGGTGTCGGATCTCACTACTGAGGGCCCCTAGTCGGGCTAGGTGTCAGATCTCACTACCGAGGGCCCCTAGTCGGGCTAGGTGTCAGATCTCACTACCGAGGGCCCCAAGTCGGGCTAGGTGTCGGATCTCACTACCGAGGGCCCCTAGTCGGGCTAGGTGTCGGATCTCACTACCGAGGGCCCCTAGTCGGGCTAGGTGTCAGATCTCACTACCGAGGGCCCCTAGTCGGGCTAGGTGTCAGATCTCACTACTGAGCGAGCAGTGGAGGGCAACAGTCAAGTTAAGAAGAAATCACGATTTTTTAATTTTTTTTTGCGTTCGCCAGCTTTTGCCTGTGACTATAATCTAGGAACTTGAGTCGTCAGTCACTGGACACCGCGGGAATTGCTGAGGAGGGGATCTGAGCACCTAAGGACAAGTTCGGAGTGCAATGATGATGACCCGCAAATAACTCAATAACTCAATAGGAACTGTATTTTGAGTGTTAATTCGTTTCTACCTGGCAGCCGTGTTCACTAGGGTCCCTCACCGCACAGGCAGATAACCCGTCACGCCAGGTGGCGTATGGGAAATATGGTGTTAGTGAAATTTTACAGACCTTCGGCGCATGATTTTTGGGGTAATGTGGTCGGTATTACGCCCGTGCCACTTTACTTTCCCAGAAAAAATCCGGTCCCCATTAAAGGCTTAGTGAACTCGTAAGCCGTCGGTTGGGATCAAACTCTATCTCTTGTCCTTTGTAGTCCAGTTCACTAACCACTGAGTTATCGCGGCTCCGACTTCAGAGGTACTCATATTTTTTCTCGTCCATGAGTAATTGACGTTTCAAGCCGGGCCTCGATGCTGAGACCACGGGTGGTTGCCGCAGACAGAAATCACAAATTAAAATCCCAACTGATGCAGCCGGGATTTGAACCCACAATCTCTCTGTCTTGAGGTCGGCGTTATGCTTCAAGACCAACCAGTCCCCCCCCCCTCCCCCCATCATGAATTTTAAGAGAAGAATCCCTAACGCTTATTTGTGGGGGGAGGGGAGAGAAAAAAAAAGGGGGGGGAGGGGTTCTCCAGATAGTTTCCACATGAAAGCCTGACGGGGAAGACTTTCTTCATTCATTCTCAGCACATGACCGATGTATTTCTTTATCCATTCTCAGCACATGACCGATGTATTTCTTTATCCATTCTCAGCACATGACCGATGTATTTCTTTATCCATTCTCAGCACATGACCGATGTATTTCTTTATCCATTCTCAGCACATGACCGATGTATTTCTTCATCCATTCTCAGCACATGACCGATGTATTTCTTTATCCATTCTCAGCACATGACCGATGTATTTCTTTATCCATTCTCAGCACATGACCGATGTATTTCTTTATCCATTCTCAGCACATGACCGATGTATTTCTTTATCCATTCTCAGCACATGACCGATGTATTTCTTTATCCATTCTCAGCACATGACCGATGTATTTCTTTATCCATTCTCAGCACATGACCGATGTATTTCTTTATCCATTCTCAGCACATGACCGATGTATTTCTTTATCCATTCTCAGCACATGACCGATGTATTTCTTTATCCATTCTCAGCACATGACCGATGTATTTCTTCATTCATTCTCAGCACATGACCGATGTATTTCTTTATCCATTCTCAGCACATGACCGATGTATTTCTTTATCCATTCTCAGCACATGACCGATGTATTTCTTCATTCATTCTCAGCACATGACCGATGTATTTCTTCATTCATTCTCAGCACATGACCGATGTATTTCTTCATTCATTCTCAGCACATGACCGATGTATTTCTTCATTCATTCTCAGCACATGACCGATGTATTTCCAACACCTTCTTCTTATACAGCTCATCACGTATTTTCTTGCTTTGATTAATCTCTTATTTATTCGTTTCAAATGTAATCTTCCCATCTTATGCTTATCAACATACCCAAGAACTGGAAACCAATTGGAATGCTTCAACAAATAAAACAGGATGTTAGACAAGGTTGTGTGCTGTCACCAGATTTGTTTAATATTTATAGTGAGATCATTTTAAGATCCATAAGGGGCATGCCTGGAATAACAATTGGAGGTCATAATATAAATAATCGATGGTATGCTGATGATACAGTCTTAATGGCTATGAGTGAAAATGAGTTACAAGGAATGGCAGATATTATATTGAAAGAAAGCAAAAATAAAGGACTCAGCCTTAATAGCAAAAAAACAGAAGTAATGGTAACAACAAAGAAAAAGACATCACCTCAGTGCAAAATAAAGACAAAAGGAACAATATTAAAACAGGTAAATGAATTTAAATATTTGGGAACTTTGTTAACCTCAGACGAAAGATGTACAAAAGAAGTGAGATGCAGAATGGCTCAGGCAAAAGCAGCTTTCCAAAAATGAGGAAGATACTATGCAATCCATTTTTGACAATAGAAACAAGAAAAAGGAGTTCTTAAATGTTATGTAGAGCCAGTCTTAACATATGGATGGGAATCATGGACAATAGGACAACAAACAAGAAAATCACTGGAGTCTGTAGAAATGTGGTTTTACAGAAGAATGTTGAGATTACCATGGACAGCTAAGAAGAGTAATGAAGATGTTCTGAGAGAGGTCAAACAAATAGAGAGCTAATTTCCAATATTAGAAAGAAATAATCATCATTTTTTGGCCATGTAATGAGAAGAGAACAACTGGAATATATTGTAACAACTGGAAAAATTGAGGGACGAAGAGATAGAGGGAAGCAAAGAAAAAAAAATACCAGACAGCTTAAGAGAATGGCTTGTCAAAAGGTCAACAGCAGAAATGATAAATAACTGTCGTGATCGAAAGTTGTGGAGAGACATGATCACCTACGCCAGCAGGCCCGGTACTTGATAATGATGCTTATGTAATATTACTTCAATAGACATTACCCTTTATTGTTTAGACTATCA
>JAVIAB010000104.1:4895764-4948264 GCA_032433765.1 Megaustenia siamemsis
CTTCCATTCACGATCTTCCCCTATACAGCTATGCATTTTTACACTGTTATCTACCCACAATAAGCCAAATTAGAGACAAATGTAAGACTAGGCTGACCTGTTTAATGGCATTACGAGTAAGTAGCTGTTTTCTTTATTGTAAATTATAATATACAGATTTCCGCCCTGTATATAATATATTCTAGACATCTTGTTGATCCGGAGAAACCCACACAAAAATCAGTTTTAATCTATTTTTTAGAGATTACGTAATAACGACACGGGGTATTTAACTGCTATTGGTTGGTTTATTTTTCAGTATGTCACAGTTTATAAATAGATATGATTTAATTCGTGTACTGGTGAAACCCCGCTTATTCCATTTCTTGAACTATCCGCTCAGTTATGATGAAGCCAAATCCATCCTCAAGGGTCAGTTCCATGAAAAATGGAAACGAGAACGCCCAAAGCATAACGAGAGTAACGGATACCACCAACTATCAAGGAGGGATCAAGTCATCATACTTCGTCTACGCACTGGCCACAATAGAATGAGAAATCACATGTTCACCAAATTCAAAATAGATACAACCAGCCAATGCCACTGTACACTGTACAATATGACTACAAAACATGTTCTACAGGATTGCCCCCAGTACACAGACCTGAGAAGAGCAATGTGGTCCACACCCACCTCCCTGGAAGAGAAACTTTATGGGGCAATCGACTCACTTAAATAGACAGCTGACTTCATGAGAGAGTCTGGAATCCTACTCTGATTGAGTCTTGATCGCAGAGACAGAGAGAGAGAGAGAGAGAGAGAGATTCCATTTCTTGTTTGATTATCTATCAGCGTCGGGAGGAGAAACAAGTTTGCAGTCTTTACTTCTCCTCATCTTATTTCTGTGAGTTTCTTGTTTCCCGTCTATCTTCTTTTATTTTATTTCTGTTTTTCTTTCAGAGTGTTGTTTTCGAGTGTTGTTTTCGGAGTGTTTCTTGATAAATGCATCGGTTCTATTGAACTGTTTCTATCGGGTCGTGAGATGAACCAATTCTTATTTGGTGTGTTCTCATTTTTTTCTCAGAAATATTCATGTGGTAGTCAGTGTAATCATCTTCTTTTTATTTCCTTATTTACCTTTCACCATCTTCATCATCTTCTTTCCTTCCTTATTTACCTTTGAACATCTTCATCATCTTCTTTCCTTTTTTATTTACCTTTCAACATTTTCAACTTCTTTCCTTCCTTATTTACCTTTCAACATTTTAATCTTCTTTCCTTATTTACCTTTCAACATTTTAATCTTCTTTCCTTATTTACCTTTCAAGATCTTCATCTTCTTCGTTCCTTACCTACCTTTCAACATTTCATCATCTTCTTTCCTTCCTTATTTACCTGTCAACATTTTCATCTTCTTTCCTTCCTTATTTACCTTTCAACATTTTCAACTTCTTTCCTTCCTTATTTACCTTCAACATTTTCTTCTTCTGTCCTTCCTTATTTACCTTTCAACATTTTCAACTTCTTTCCTTCCTTATTTGCCTTTCACATCATCATCATCTTCTGTCCTTCCTTATTTACCTTTCAACATTTTCAACATTTTCAACTTCTTTCCTTCCTTATTTACCTTTCAAACATTTTCTTCTTCTGTCCTTCCTTATTTACCTTTCAACATTTTCAACTTCTTTCCTTCCTTATTTGCCTTTCAACATCATCATCATCTTCTGTCTTTCCTTATTTACCTTTCAACATTTTCTTCATCTTCTTCTGTCCTTCTTTATTTACCTTTCATCATCTTCTTCTTTTTTCTTTTCTTCCCATTTGTTTTCAGGCATCGCGAGGAGATAATATGTTGATTACTCCGGCAGCTCGCAGGTTATGTGATCTCCTTGTTGGTCCTCGCGAATTGTTATTTCTCGAACGCCTCTGTTTTTATACCTTTATTCTTGCGTGTCTTTCTTGAATCTTTTGTTTATATTTCTTCTCTCGTATCTCCTCTACACACTTACTTCTCTCGAAACATGAAACACTAATGAAATACAATGAAAAACGGATGAAACACGAATGAACACTAATGAAACACAAATGAAAAGCGGATGAAACACGAATGAAACACTAATGAAACACAAATGAAAAACGGATGAAACACGAATGAAAAACGAATGAAACACGAATCACCGTACAAGAGGGAGACATAAATATGAATCACCACTCAAAATATAGAATTATAAAATACAAACCAACACTCCAAAAATGATTACCAAACAGCAATAAGCACATAAACCCCATGATATAGTTATTAAAATAGCTACACGTAGATGACAACATATCGTTATTCCATCAGTGACGTTCAGAATTATTGATGGAACAAAGTTACGTTCAGAATTATTGATGGAACAAAGTTACGTTCAGAATTATTGATGGAACAAAGTTACGTTCAGAATTATTGATGGAACAAAGTTACGTTCAGAATTATTGATGGAACAAAGTTACGTTCAGAATTATTGATGGAACAAAGTTACGTTCAGAATTATTGATGGAACAAAGTTACGTTCAGAATTATTGATGGAACAAAGTTACGTTCAGAATTATTGATGGAACAAAGTTACGTTCAGAATTATTGATGGAACAAAGTTACGTTCAGAATTATTGATGAAGCAAAGTTACGTTCAGAATTATTGATGAAACAAAGTTACGTTCAGAATTATTGATGAAACAAAGTTACGTTCAGAATTATTGATGAAACAAAGTTACGTTAAGAATTATTGATGAAACAAAGTTACGTTCAGAATTATTGATGAAACAAAGTTACGTTCAGAATTATTGATGAAACAAAGTTACACTCAGAATTCTCTTTAACAATGTGCCGAACTTACACTATCTTCTGAAACCAAACTTGATATCAAAACTCATCAAAGAATATGGAATTATATCCTAAATGATTAATGGATGAAACAAGAGGAGAATTCTATTTTCGTTGAAACATTCAAACGGGAAACGTGAGAACATGTCTCTTACAGGCGGGTTATAACAGGCAGGGCATGAATAGAATCATCACAAGTGACAATAAGACGGGACTAAATTGCGAAATACTGCGGAAGTCAACTGAGAGTATTACACAACAGGCCCTTTTTGGAATCCCCAGGGGAAAAGACAGAGAGGAAGATCAAGAAATTCTTGGAGAAGACAGACAGAAGCAGAGATAAAGATGATGGGGAAGACATGGAATGTTCTTAACAAAATGGCAAGAAACAGAACGGCTTGGAAAGTGTTTGTTGAAGACCTATGCTCCATAGGGAGCTGAAAGTGTTTGTTGAAGACCTATGCTCCATAGGGAGCTGAAAGGTAGAAGAGGAAGATGAAGAAATTACGAAATGTTTCTTCTTTTTAGCCGCTTTTGGCATGGATGTGTTGTGGTTTATGTTTATTGTAAGCCGCGATATCTCACAGTTGTTTGGCAATGCTACTTTAGATGATTAGCATCTATCAAGCCTAGTGATAAACGAAAATTCACAAACAGCAGAGATAGACTCAAGATGCAACAAAGCTTATCAAATCATCGGACAGTTATCACCACTATTGTCCAACAAGGAAATAACTGGAGACAAAACAGGCACTCTACAATACAATCTTCATCCCACGTTGTGCTACCAATGCCAGACCTGGACCCTAGATACAAGAGCAATAAGTAAAATAACCTCTACTGAGATGAAATGTGTTAGACGAATGACAGGAAACAGTCTGAGAGATAAGATCAGAAATGAAGAACTGAGAAAAGAGCTAGGAATAGCCCCCGCCATAGAATATATAAAGAAACAACAGATAAAATGGTTTGGCCACGTGATAAGGCAGAAAGATCAAAACACAACACAACGACCGTTCAATAAACGTTGTGAGAACACCAGACTCCAGGGCCGACCACGAAAAAGATGGATTGACGGAATATTAGAAACACTAGGAAACATAACAGCAGCAGAGGCGAACAGAAGAGCAAAAGACCGCAAATTATATCTCCCCGCGACGCTGAAAGACAGATCCGGAAGGAAAGGGGAAGAAGAAGAAGAAAATAGATATTGACAATTCTTCTTTTTCCCTCCATCCGGTGTGTACTAAAGGTATCGATTGACCTCTTTGTCATCCGTCGTTATAAGGACGCTAAGTGCGTGTAGATCTGTTGTGTCGTTCTTCCTCTTCTTTCCTTCCTCATTTGCCTTTCATCGTCGAGGGGAGATACAATTTGCGGTCTTTTGCTCTTTTTTCGCCTCTGCAGCTGTTATATTTCCTAGTGTTTCTAATATTCCGTCAATCCATCTTTTTCGTTGTCGGCCTTTGAGTCTGGTGTTCTCGAAACGTTTATTGAAGGCTCGTTGTGTTAAGTTTTGATCTTACTGCCTTGTCACGTGACCAAACCATTTTTTTTTCTGTTGTTACTTTATATATTCTATGGCGGGGGCTATTCCTAGCTTTTTTCCTCAGTTCTTCATTTCTGATCTTATCACCAAACTGTTTCCTGTCATTCGCCTGACACATTTCATCTCAGTAGAGGTTGTGTCGTTGATTTGAGCACTTCATTCAATAACACATTCCAAAACTCGTGATGTGAGTCACCTTGCCTAAGTTTACCCAACTGGTGAAACAAAAACTACTATGTGTGTGTGTGTGTTGTCGCAAAGTGAAACCACTCCCATCAAATATCATTTTCAAGCAGCAGTGGAATGTTCAGATAAATTCAGCACAGAAATCCGCGATGAACTGTGAGATTTTGATGCAAGTAAATGTGTTCTCATACATAGCATACACAATAAGATACATCCACATACACAATAAGATACATCCACATACACAATAAGATACATCCACATACACAATAAGATCTTTAGTAGAAAGAAAAAACATACAGCGTAATATAATGGCTTGGCAGAAGGTCAACAACAGAAATGATAAATAACTGTCGAGATCGAAAGTTGTGGAGAGACATGATCGCCTACGCTAGCAGGCTTGGTACTTGATTATTATTATTATTTACATTATTATTTCATTATTATTATTTCATTATTATTATTTCATTATTATTATTATTTCATTATTATTATTTCATTATTATTATTATTTCATTATTATTATTTCATTATTTTTATTATTTCATTATTATTATTATTATTATTATTTCATTATTATTATTTCATTATTATTATTTCATTATTATTATTATTATTTCATTATTATTATTTCATTATTATTATTATTTCATTATTATTATTATTATTATTATTTCATTATTATTATTTCATTATTATTATTTCATTATTATTATTTCATTATTATTATTTCATTATTATTATTATTTCATTATTATTATCGTGGAGCGCCATTCTGCTCTGTCTCCTGCTTTGATGATGCAGTTTGTCATAGGCTTACTTGTCCATCTTTTGATGTTACTCGTCCATTTTAGTCTTGGTCTGCCTCTTTTACCCTGTATGTATTTTCCTTTCCAATATTACTTTTAGTAGGCTGTTCTCTGAAGTAAAGCAGGGATGCTTTCTGTCCCCATTTCTCTTTCTACTGGCCATAGATTGGATTATGAGAATAACTCAAAACAACAGAAATGGAATCCAGTGGTCACTGACCAAGCAACTTAATGATTTAGACTTTGCTGATGACATAGCTCTCCTATCACACAGCCATCAATAGATGCAGGATAAAATGAGCATACTTGATGAGAGATCACAACAGCTAGGACTGAAAATTAATGGAGATAAGACCAACATTTTGAGAATTAATGCAGTTGGCAATAACCAACTAAAATTAGGAGAAATACCTCTACTAGACATATATATCTGGGCAGTAATATAGATAAAGAGGGAGGAAAAGAAAATGATACCAAAATAAGAATATCAAAAGCAAGAGGAGCTTTCATTGCACTGGGAAACATATGGAAGTCCAAAGAGTTTAGGTTAAATACAAAAATAACAATTTTCAGCTCCAATGTTGAGTCAGTCATATTTTATGGCTGTGAAACATGGAGAACAACAAAATTGACAATCATGAAGATACAGACTTTCATTAATGGGTGCTTACGCAGAATATATGGATGGAAATGGCAGGACAAAATCACAAACATAGAATTATGGAAATGTACCAGTCAAATACCAGTGGACAAAGAGATACAGTGAAGATGATGGCGTTGGTTAGGACACACACTGCGGAAGCCAACTGAGAGTATTACACAACAGACTCTTTTTTGGAATCCCCAGGGGAAAAGATAAGATGAAAACCAAGAAATTCTTGGAGAAGACAGACAGAAGCAGAGATGAAGATGATGGGGAAGACATGGAATGTTCTTAAAAGAATGGCAAGAAACAAAACGACTTTGAAAGTGTTTGTTGAAGACCTATGCTCCACATGGAGCTGAAAGTGTTTGTTAAGACCTATGCTCCACTAGGAGCTGAAAGTGTTTGTTGAAGACCTATGCTCCACAGGGAGTTGAAAGTGTTTGTTGAAGACCTATGCTCCACAGTGAGTTGAAAGTGTTTGTTGAAGACCTATGCTCCACAGTGAGCTGAAAGTGTTTGTTGAAGACCTATGCTCCACTGGGAGCAGAAAGTGTTTGTTGAAGACCTATGCTTCACAGGGAGCTGAAAGTGTTTGTTGAAGACCTATGCTCCACAGGGAGCTGAAAGTGTTTGTTGAAGACCTATGCTCCACTGGGAGCTGAAAGTGTTTGTTGAAGACCTATGCTCCACAGGGAGCTGAAAGTGTTTGTTGAAGACCTATGCTCCACTGGGAGCTGAAAGGTAAAAGAAGAAGAAGCCTGTTGTGTCTTTTTACATGCGTTTGAATTATGTTTAGTAGTTCTCTTTTCATTTTTAGTTGTTTTAAAACTCATTTGTTGAGTAAATCTTTAAAAAGATCACAGAGATGCCAGGCCTACAAATTAATGGAAAGATAATCAATAACCTAAGATATGCTGATGATGCTGTACTACTAGCAGAAAATCCTAAAGATCTACAACAGTTACTTAATGAAATAAACATGACAAGCAAAAAATATGGACTAGAAATGAATATCAAAAAGACTAAAAAATGATCATAAACAAAGAAAATACTCAAAACCCACAAGTGGATATCAAAATTGAAGGAATAGACCTGGAGACAGTTGAGAACTACAACTACCTTGGACATACTATAACCAGTGATGGAAAATGTACAACTGAAATAAACAAATAATAGGAATGGCAAAAAGTAATTTTAATGTCATGAAGATCATACTAACATCAAAACAAATAACACCAGGGCTGAAACTGAGAAGTTTTAAAACAACTAAACATGAAAAGAGAACTACTAAACACAATTCAAACAAGACAAATGCGATTTTTGGGCAATGTTAAAAGACACAGCAGCCTACTAAAAGTAATCCTGGATGGAAAAAACAAGGTAAAAGAGGCAGAGGCAGACCAAGACTAACATGGACAAGTAACAATCAAAAGATGGACAAAGCCTGTGACAACCTGCACCATCAAAGCGGGAGACAGAGCAGAATGGCGCTCCATGGTAGCCAACCTTCGTTGTGGAGACGGCACTCGATGATGATGATGAAGACTGCATCATTTATTTTCTTTTCTTTCCATCCAATTCTACCTATTCTTCTATAAATCCTCATTTCAAAGGCTTCAATTTTCTGTCATACTTCCATGTCTACTGTCCATGTTTCCGCACCATACAGGAATGTTGAGAAGATATAACATTTTGATATTGTTCATTTTAGCCCTGGTGTTATTTGATTTGATGTTAGTATATTTTTCACGGCATTAAAATTACTTTTTGCCATTATAGCGCCACCTCCCATTACAAAATCATAACATGCAGCGCAAAATGATCTTTAAATTTTGTAACACAAGACACAACAATACCAAAACTTTTCAAAAACTCAGTACCCCTTGGGATTCAAAGCTCGAGAACTCTTGTAAAGATTAACACCCTTATATTTTTGTTTTAAATAGGGGCGATTTTAGCGCTGTAAAATAAACTTAACGTGAAGTCTCAACTATCATGGGAGCACTAATATGATATTTATGATGTCATGAGATCAAGAATTATTCTTTATGATGACATTCAAACAAATATGATGTTTATGACGTCTTTTTATAAAAATGATTTAGAGAATTATGATTTTTATTGTATTGTTTGTGATATGTATGATTATTATTGAAATATGCGGCCTTGAACATATTGTTTCGCAGAATACGTTTATGTTAAATTTATAAGTCTCAAAAATAACACATTGAAGGAATTATTTTTGGAAATAACAAATTGCAGACATTATCCTCAAAAATAACGATACTGCAACAATCATCATCAAGTACCGTGCCTGCTGGCGTAGGTGATCATGTCTCTCCACAAC
The DNA here is from genome assembly GCA_032433765.1 of Megaustenia siamemsis. Lineage (NCBI taxonomy): Eukaryota > Metazoa > Mollusca > Gastropoda > Stylommatophora > Ariophantidae > Megaustenia > Megaustenia siamemsis. Next base: position 4,904,145 of record JAVIAB010000104.1, read on the forward strand.
TTTCGATCTCGACAGCTATTTATCATTTTTGCTGTTGACCTTCAGCCAAGCCATTCTCTTAAGCTGTCTGGTATCTTTTCTCTTTGCTTCCCTCTATTTTTTTGTTCCTCAACTTTCCCAGTTGTTACAATATATTCCAGCTGTTCTCTTCTCATTACATGACCATGTAATGATGATTGTTTCTTCCTAAAGTTGGAAATTAGCTCTCTTTTTGCTTTGGCCTCTTTCAGAACGTCTTCATTACTCTTCTTAGCTGTCCATGGTATTCTCAACATTATTCTGTAAAACCACATGTCTGCGGACTTCAGCGATTATCTTGTCTGTTGTCCTATTGTCCATGATTCACATCCATATGTTAAGACTGGCTCTACATAACATTTAAGAACTCTTTTTCTTGTTTATATTATCATAAATGGATTGTACGGTATCTTCCTAATTTTTTGGAAAGCTGCTTTTGCCTGAGCCATTCTGCATCTCACCTCTGTTGTACATCTTCCGTCTGAGGTTAACAAAGTTCCCAAATATTTAAATCCATTTACCTGTTTTAATGTTGTTCCACTTGTCTGTATTGCGCATTGCGGTGATATCTTTTTTCTTTGTTGTTATCATTACTGCAACAATTGTATTCAGAAATAACGAATTTAGCAACTTTCGTTTATTGTAAATGAAAAAGTTACCGCCGCTATTTTTTTTATTCTGAAAATAACGAATTAATGCAAATTATTGTTTTTGTAAATAACGAATAATAAAAATATATTTGTTTTTTTTTTAAGAATTATCGGACTGAAGTAATGTTAGTAAACATTTTTTATTATCTTTTTTTATTTTTAATGTGCAACCAAACACGAATAGCAAATTGCATAAATTATTAACAAAGATTTTAAAAATTACAGCATTTGTTTGTTGCCTTTTATTCTTAGAAATTAAGAAATGGAAGCAATTACATTCCGGAAAAATATATTTCGTTATTTGATATAGAGGGAATATCATTGGGAATTACAAGCGGGAAATATGAGGAGAAAAGAAAGTGCAAGAGTCTTGGATTACATGCAGAGGAAACATATACTAGCTCTGGTGCAAACAGGGTATTATTCTTCTTTTTCTTTTCCTCCTATCCCCTTCTCCTTATTCTCCTTCTACTTCTCCTCCTCCCCCTCAAACTAACCTTCCCTGCTTTTTTTCCCCTCTTCCTCCTCCCACAACCTTCCTTCCTCATCTCCTTTCTACTTCTCCTCTCCTGCTTCTCCTCCTCCTTCTATCCCTTCTTCTTCATCTTCCTACTTCTCTTCTCCTGCTTCTTCTCCTCCTCCTTCTTCTTCTTCTCCTCATTCTCATCCTCCTTCTTCTTCTCCTCATTCTCTTCCTCCTACTTCTCCTCTCCTTCTTCTTCTCCTCATTCTCTTCCTCCTACTTCTCCTCCTCCTCTTCTTCTTCTCCTCATTCTCTTCCTCCTACTTCTCCTCTCCTTCTTCTTCTCCTCATTCTCTTCCTCCTACTTCTCCTCTCCTGCTTCTTCTCCTCACTCTCTTCCTCCTACTTCTCCTCCTCCTTCTTCTTCTTCTCCTCACTCTCTTCCTCCTACTTCTCCTCCTCCTTCTTCTTCTTCTCCTCATTCTCTTCCTCCTACTTCTCCTCCTCCTTCTTCTTCTTCTCCTCATTCTCTTCCTCCTACTTCTCCTCCTCCTTCTTCTTCTTCTCCTCATTCTCTTCCTCCTACTTCTCCTCCTCCTTCTTCTTCTTCTCCTCATTCTCTTCCTCCTACTTCTCCTCCTCCTTCTTCTTCTTCTCCTCATTCTCTTCCTCCTACTTCTCCTCCTCCTTCTTCTTCTTCTCCTCATTCTCTTCCTCCTACTTCTCCTCCTCCTTCTTCTTCTTCTCCTCACTCTCTTCCTCCTACTTCTCCTCTCCTGCTTCTTCTCCTCATTCTCTTCCTCCTACTTCTCCTCTCCTGCTTCTTCTCCTCACTCTCTTCCTCCTACTTCTCCTCTCCTGCTTCTTCTCCTCATTCTCTTCCTCCTACTTCTCCTCCTCCTTCTTCTTCATCTCCTCACTCTCTTCTCCTACTTATCCTCCTTCTTCTTCTTCTCCTCATTCTCTTCCTCCTACTTCTCCTCTCCTGCTTCTTCTCATTCTCTTCCTCCTACTTCTCCTCTCCTGCTTCTTCTCCTCATTCTCTTCCTCCTACTTCTCCTCTCCTGCTTCTTCTCCTCATTCTCTTCCTCCTACTTCTCCTCTCCTGCTTCTTCTCCTCATTCTCTTCCTCCTACTTATCCTCCTTCTTCTTCTTCTCCTCATTCTCTTCCTCCTACTTCTCCTCTCCTGCTTCTTCTCCTCATTCTCTTCCTCCTACTTATCCTCCTTCTTCTTCTTCTCCTCATTCTCTTCCTCCTACTTCTCCTCTCCTGCTTCTTCTCCTCATTCTCTTCCTCCTACTTCTCCTCTCCTGCTTCTTCTCCTCATTCTCTTCCTCCTACTTCTCCTCTCCTGCTTCTTCTCCTCATTCTCTTCCTCCTACTTCTCCTCTCCTGCTTCTTCTCCTCATTCTCTTCCTCCTACTTATCCTCCTTCTTCTTCTTCTCCTCATTCTCTTCCTCCTACTTCTCCTCTCCTGCTTCTTCTCCTCATTCTCTTCCTCCTACTTATCCTCCTTCTTCTTCATCTCCTCACTCTCTTCCTCCTACTTATCCTCCTTCTTCTTCTTCTCCTCATTCTCTTCCTCCTACTTCTCCTCTCCTGCTTCTTCTCCTCATTCTCTTCCTCCTACTTCTCCTCTCCTGCTTCTTCTCCTCACTCTCTTCCTCCTACTTCTCCTCTCTTGCTTCTTCTCCTCATTCTCTTCCTCCTACTTCTCCTCCTCCTGCTTCTTCTCTCATTCTCTTCCTCCTACTTCTCCTCTCCTGCTTCTTCTCCTCATTCTCTTCCTCCTACTTCTCCTCTCCTGCTTCTTCTCCTCATTCTCTTCCTCCTACTTCTCCTCTCCTGCTTCTTCTCCTCATTATCTTCCTCCTACTTCTTCTCCTCCTTCTTCTTCTTCTCCTCATTCTCTTCCTCCTACTTCTCCTCTCCTGCTTCTTCTCCTCATTCTCTTCCTCCTACTTCTCCTCCTTCTTCTTCTTCTCCTCATTCTCTTCCTCCTACTTCTCCTCCTCCTGCTACTTCTCCTCATTCTCTTCCTCCTACTTCTCCTCCTCCTGCTTCTTCTCCTCATTCTCTTTCTCCTACTTCTCCTCTCCTTCTTCTTCTCCTCATTCTCTTCCTCCTACTTCTCCTCTCCTGCTTCTTCTCCTCACTCTCTTCCTCCTACTTCTCCTCTCCTTCTTCTTCTCCTCATTCTCTTCCTCCTACTTCTCCTCTCCTGCTTCTTCTCCTCATTCTCTTCCTCCTACTTCTCCTCTCCTTCTTCTTCTCCTCATTCTCTTCCTCCTACTTCTCCTCTCCTGCTTCTTCTCCTCATTCTCTTTCTCCTACGTCTCCTCTCCTGCTTCTTCTCCTCATTCTCTTCCTCCTACTTCTCCTCCTTCTTCTTCTTCTCCTCATTCTCTTCCTCCTACTTCTCCTCCTTCTTCTTCTTCTCCTCATTCTCTTCCTCCTACTTCTCCTCCTTCTTCTTCTTCTCCTCATTCTCTTCCTCCTACTTCTCCTCCTTCTTCTCTTCTCCTCATTCTCTTCCTCCTACTTCTCCTCCTTCTTCTTCTTCTCCTCATTCTCTTCCTCCTACTTCTCCTCTCCTGCTTCTTCTTCTCATTCTCTTCCTCCTACTTCTCCTCCTTCTTCCTCTTCTCCTCATTCTCTTCCTCCTACTTCTCCTCCTTCTTCTTCTTCTCCTCATTCTCTTCCTCCTACTTCTCCTCTCCTGCTTCTTCTCCTCATTCTCTTCCTCCTACTTCTCCTCCTTCTTCTTCTTCTCCTCATTCTCTTCCTCCTACTTCTCCTCTCCTGCTTCTTCTCCTCATTCTCTTCCTCCTACTACTCCTCTCATGCTTCTTCTCCTCATTCTCTTCCTCCTACTTCTCCTCTCCTGCTTCTTTCCTCACTCTCTTCCTCCTACTTCTCCTCTCCTGCTTCTTCTCCTCATTCTCTTCCTCCTACTTCTCCTCTCCTGCTTCTTCTCCTCATTCTCTTCCTCCTACTTCTCCTCTCCTGCTTCTTCTCCTCATTCTCTTCCTCCTACTTCTCCTCTCCTGCTTCTTCTCCTCATTCTCTTCCTCCTACTTCTCCTCTCCTGCTTCTTCTCCTCATTCTCTTCCTCCTACTTCTCCTCCTTCTTCTTCTTCTCCTCACTTCTCCTCCTTCTTCTTCCTCATTCTCTCCTCCTACTTCTTCTTCTTCTTCTTCTCCTCATTCTCTTCCTCCTACTTCTCCTCTCCTGCTTCTTCTCCTCATTCTCTTCCTCCTACTTCTCCTCTTCTTCTTCTTCTCCTCATTCTCTTCCTCCTACTTCTCCTCTCCTGCTTCTTCTCCTCATTCTCTTCCTCCTACTTCTCCTCTCATGCTTCTTCTCCTCATTCTCTTCCTCCTACTTCTCCTCTCCTGCTTCTTCTCCTCACTCTCTTCCTCCTACTTCTCCTCTCCTGCTTCTTCTCCTCATTCTCTTCCTCCTACTTCTCCTCTCCTTCTTCTTCTCCTCATTCTCTTCCTCCTACTTCTCCTCTCCTGCTTCTTCTCCTCACTCTCTTCCTCCTACTTCTCCTCTCCTGCTTCTTCTCCTCATTCTCTTCCTCCTACTTCTCCTCTCCTGCTTCTTCTCCTCATTCTCTTCCTCCTACTTCTCCTCTCCTGCTTCTTCTCCTCATTCTCTTCCTCCTACTTCTCCTCTCCTGCTTCTTCTCCTCATTCTCTTCCTCCTACTTCTCCTCTCCTGCTTCTTCTCCTCATTCTCTTCCTCCTACTTCTCCTCTCCTGCTTCTTCTCCTCATTCTCTTCCTCCTACTTCTCCTCTCCTGCTTCTTCTCCTCATTCTCTTCCTCCTACTTCTCCTCTCCTGCTTCTTCTCCTCATTCTCTTCCTCCTACTTCTCCTCACTCTCTTCCTCCTACTTCTCCTCTCCTGCTTCTTCTCCTCATTCTCTTCCTCCTACTTCTCCTCATTCTCTTCCTCCTACTTCTCCTCCTTCTTCTTCTTCTCCTCATTCTCTTCCTCCTACTTCTCCTCCTTCTTCTTCTTCTTCTCCTCATTCTCTTCCTCCTACTTCTCCTCCTTCTTCTTCTTCTCCTCATTCTCTTCCTCCTACTTCTCCTCTCCTGCTTCTTCTCCTCACTCTCTTCCTCCTACTTCTCCTCTCCTGCTTCTTCTCCTCATTCTCTTCCTCCTACTTCTCCTCTCCTGCTTCTTCTCCTCACTCTCTTCCTCCTACTTCTCCTCTCCTTCTTCTTCTCCTCATTCTGTTCCTCCTACTTCTCCTCTCCTGCTTCTTCTCCTCATTCTCTTCCTCCTACTTCTCCTCTCCTGCTTCTTCTCCTCATTCTCTTCCTCCTACTTCTCCTCTCCTGCTTCTTCTCCTCACTCTCTTCCTCCTACTTCTCCTCTCCTGCTTCTTCTCCTCATTCTCTTCCTCCTACTTCTCCTCTCCTGCTTCTTCTCCTCACTCTCTTCCTCCTACTTCTCCTCTCCTTCTTCTTCTCCTCATTCTCTTCCTCCTACTTCTCCTCTCCTTCTTCTTCTCCTCATTCTCTTCCTCCTACTTCTCCTCTCCTGCTTTCTTCTCCTCACTCTCTTCCTCCTACTTCTCCTCTCCTGCTTCTTCTCCTCATTCTCTTCCTCCTACTTCTCCTCTCCTGCTTCTTCTCCTCATTCTCTTCCTCCTACTTCTCCTCTCCTGCTTCTTCTCCTCATTCTCTTCCTCCTACTTCTCCTCTCCTGCTTCTTCTCCTCATTCTCTTCCTCCTACTTCTCCTCTCCTTCTTCTTCTCCTCATTCTCTTCCTCCTACTTCTCCTCTCCTGCTTCTTCTCCTCATTCTCTTCCTCCTACTTCTCCTCTCCTTCTTCTTCTCCTCATTCTCTTCCTCCTACTTCTCCTCTCCTGCTTCTTCTCCTCATTCTCTTCCTCCTACTTCTCCTCTCCTTCTTCTCCTCACTCTCTTCCTCCTACTTCTCCTCTCCTGCTTCTTCTCCTCATTCTCTTCCTCCTACTTCTCCTCTCCTGCTTCTTCTCCTCACTCTCTTCCTCCTACTTCTCCTCTCCTGCTTCTTCTCCTCATTCTCTTCCTCCTACTTCTCCTCCTCCTTCTTCTTCTCCTCATTCTCTTCCTCCTACTTCTCCTCTCCTGCTTCTTCTCCTCATTCTCTTCCTCCTACTTCTACTCCTTCTTCTTCTTCTCCTCATTCTCTTCCTCCTACTTCTCCTCCTTCTTCTTCTTCTCCTCATTCTCTTCCTCCTACTTCTACTCCTTCTTCTTCTTCTCCTCATTCTCTTCCTCCTACTTCTCCTCTCCTGCTTCTTCTCCTCATTCTCTTCCTCCTACTTCTACTCCTTCTTCTTCTTCTCCTCATTCTCTTCCTCCTACTTCTCCTCCTTCTTCTTCTTCTCCTCATTCTCTTCCTCCTACTTCTCCTCTCCTGCTTTTTCTCCTCATTCTCTTCCTCCTACTTCTCCTCTCCTGCTTCTTCTCCTCATTCTCTTCCTCCTACTTCTCCTCCTCCTTCTTCTTCTCCTCATTCTCTTTCTCCTATTTCACCTCCTTCTTCTTCTTCTCCTCATTCTCTTCCTCCTACTTCTCCTCTCCTGCTTCTTCTCCTCATTATCTTCCTCCTACTTCTCCTCCTTCTTCTTCTTCTCCTCATTCTCTTCCTCCTACTTCTCCTCTCCTGCTTCTTCTCCTCATTCTCTTCCTCCTACTTCTCCTCCTTCTTCTTCTTCTCCTCATTCTCTTCCTCCTACTTCTCCTCTCCTGCTTCTTCTCCTCATTCTCTTCCTCCTACTTCTACTCCTTCTTCTTCTTCTCCTCATTCCCTTCCTCCTACTTCTCCTCCTTCTTCTTCTTCTCCTCATTCTCTTCCTCCTACTTCTCCTCTCCTGCTTTTTCTCCTCATTCTCTTCCTCCTACTTCTCCTCTCCTGCTTCTTCTCCTCATTCTCTTCCTCCTACTTCTCCTCTCCTGCTTCTTCTCCTCATTCTCTTCCTCCTACTTCTCCTCCTTCTTCTTCTTCTCCTCATTCTCTTCCTCCTACTTCTCCTCTCCTGCTTTTTCTCCTCATTCTCTTCCTCCTACTTCTCCTCTCCTGCTTCTTCTCCTCATTCTCTTCCTCCTACTTCTCCTCCTCCTTCTTCTTCTCCTCATTCTCTTTCTCCTACTTCTCCTCCTCCTTCTTCTTCTTCTCCTCATTCTCTTCCTCCTACTTCTCCTCCTCCTTCTACTTCTTCTCCTCATTCTCTTCCTCCTACTTCTTCTCCTCCTCCTTCTTCTTCTCCTCATTCTCTTCCTCCTACTTCTTCTCCTCCTCCTTCTTCTTCTCCTCATTCTCTTCCTCCTACTTCTCCTCCTCCTTCTTCTTCTCCTCATTTACTTCCTCCTACTTCTCCTCTCCTGCTTCTTCTTCTCATTCTCTTCCTCCTACTTCTCCTCTCCTTCTTCTTCTCCTCATTCTCTTCCTCCTACTTCTCCTCTCCTGCTTCTTCTCCTCATTCTCTTCCTCCTACTTCTCCTCTCCTGCTTCTTCTCCTCACTCTCTTCCTCCTACTTCTCCTCTCCTTCTTCTTCTCCTCATTCTCTTCCTCCTACTTCTCCTCTCCTTCTTCTTCTCCTCACTCTCTTCCTCCTACTTCTCCTCCTCCTTCTTCTTCTTCTCCTCACTCTCTTCCTCCTACTTCTCCTCCTCCTTCTTCTTCTTCTCCTCACTCTCTTCCTCCTACTTCTCCTCTCCTGCTTCTTCTCCTCATTCTCTTCCTCCTACTTCTCCTCCTCCTTCTTCTTCTCCTCATTCTCTTCCTCCTACTTCTCCTCTCCTGCTTCTTCTCCTCATTCTCTTCCTCCTACTTCTACTCCTTCTTCTTCTTCTCCTCATTCTCTTCCTCCTACTTCTCCTCCTTCTTCTTCTTCTCCTCATTCTCTTCCTCCTACTTCTACTCCTTCTTCTTCTTCTCCTCATTCTCTTCCTCCTACTTCTCCTCTCCTGCTTCTTCTCCTCATTCTCTTCCTCCTACTTCTACTCCTTCTTCTTCTTCTCCTCATTCTCTTCCTCCTACTTCTCCTCCTTCTTCTTCTTCTCCTCATTCTCTTCCTCCTACTTCTCCTCTCCTGCTTTTTCTCCTCATTCTCTTCCTCCTACTTCTCCTCTCCTGCTTCTTCTCCTCATTCTCTTCCTCCTACTTCTCCTCCTCCTTCTTCTTCTCCTCATTCTCTTTCTCCTACTTCACCTCCTTCTTCTTCTTCTCCTCATTCTCTTCCTCCTACTTCTCCTCTCCTGCTTCTTCTCCTCATTATCTTCCTCCTACTTCTCCTCCTTCTTCTTCTTCTCCTCATTCTCTTCCTCCTACTTCTCCTCTCCTGCTTCTTCTCCTCATTCTCTTCCTCCTACTTCTCCTCCTTCTTCTTCTTCTCCTCATTCTCTTCCTCCTACTTCTCCTCTCCTGCTTCTTCTCCTCATTCTCTTCCTCCTACTTCTACTCCTTCTTCTTCTTCTCCTCATTCTCTTCCTCCTACTTCTCCTCCTTCTTCTTCTTCTCCTCATTCTCTTCCTCCTACTTCTCCTCTCCTGCTTTTTCTCCTCATTCTCTTCCTCCTACTTCTCCTCTCCTGCTTCTTCTCCTCATTCTCTTCCTCCTACTTCTCCTCTCCTGCTTCTTCTCCTCATTCTCTTCCTCCTACTTCTCCTCCTTCTTCTTCTTCTCCTCATTCTCTTCCTCCTACTTCTCTCTCCTGCTTTTTCTCCTCATTCTCTTCCTCCTACTTCTCCTCTCCTGCTTCTTCTCCTCATTCTCTTCCTCCTACTTCTCCTCCTCCTTCTTCTTCTCCTCATTCTCTTTCTCCTACTTCTCCTCCTCCTTCTTCTTCTTCTCCTCATTCTCTTCCTCCTACTTCTCCTCCTCCTTCTTCTTCTTCTCCTCATTCTCTTCCTCCTACTTCTTCTCCTCCTCCTTCTTCTTCTCCTCATTCTCTTCCTCCTACTTCTTCTCCTCCTCCTTCTTCTTCTCCTCATTCTCTTCCTCCTACTTCTCCTCCTCCTTCTTCTTCTCCTCATTTACTTCCTCCTACTTCTCCTCTCCTGCTTCTTCTTCTCATTCTCTTCCTCCTACTTCTCCTCTCCTTCTTCTTCTCCTCATTCTCTTCCTCCTACTTCTCCTCTCCTGCTTCTTCTCCTCATTCTCTTCCTCCTACTTCTCCTCTCCTGCTTCTTCTCCTCACTCTCTTCCTCCTACTTCTCCTCTCCTTCTTCTTCTCCTCATTCTCTTCCTCCTACTTCTCCTCTCCTTCTTCTTCTCCTCACTCTCTTCCTCCTACTTCTCCTCCTCCTTCTTCTTCTTCTCCTCACTCTCTTCCTCCTACTTCTCCTCCTCCTTCTTCTTCTTCTCCTCACTCTCTTCCTCCTACTTCTCCTCCTCCTTCTTCTTCTTCTCCTCATTCTCTTCCTCCTACTTCTTCTCCTCCTCCTTCTTCTTCTCCTCATTCTCTTCCTCCTACTTCTTCTCCTCCTCCTTCTTCTTCTCCTCATTCTCTTCCTCCTACTTCTCCTCCTCCTTCTTCTTCTCCTCATTTACTTCCTCCTACTTCTCCTCTCCTGCTTCTTCTTCTCATTCTCTTCCTCCTACTTCTTCTCCTCCTCCTTCTTCTTCTCCTCACTCTCTTCCTCCTACTTCTCCTCTCCTTCTTCTTCTCCTCATTCTCTTCCTCCTACTTCTCCTCTCCTGCTTCTTCTCCTCATTCTCTTCCTCGTACTTCTCCTCTCCTTCTCCTTCTCCTCATTCTCTTCCTCCTACTTCTCCTCCTCCTTCTTCTTCTCCTCATTCTCTTCCTCCTACTTCTCCTCTCCTGCTTCTTCTCCTCATTCTCTTCCTCCTACTTCTCCTCTCCTGCTTCTTCTCCTCACTCTCTTCCTCCTACTTCTCCTCTCCTGCTTCTTCTCCTCATTCTCTTCCTCCTACTTCTCCTCCTCCTTCTCTTTCTCCTCATTCTCTTCCTCCTACTTCTCCTCCTCCTTCTCCTTCTCCTCATTCTCTTCCTCCTACTTCTCCTCCTCCTTCTTCTTCTTCTCCTCATTCTCTTCCTCCTACTTCTCCTCCTCCTTCTCCTTCTCCTCATTCTCTTCCTCCTACTTCTCCTCCTCCTTCTTCTTCTTCTCCTCATTCTCTTCCTCCTACTTCTCCTCCTCCTTCTTCTTCTTCTCCTCATTCTCTTCCTCCTACTTCTCCTCTCCTTCTTCTTCTCCTCATTCTCTTCCTCCTACTTCTCCTCTCCTGCTTCTTCTCCTCATTCTCTTCCTCCTACTTCTCCTCTCCTGCTTCTTCTCCTCATTCTCTTCCTCCTACTTCTCCTCCTCCTTCTCCTTCTCCTCATTCTCTTCCTCCTACTTCTCCTCCTCCTTCTTCTTCTTCTCCTCATTCTCTTCCTCCTACTTCTCCTCCTTCTTCTTTTTCTCCTCATTCTCTTCCTCCTCATTCTCCTCCTTCTTCTTCTTCTCCTCATTCTCTTCCTCCTATTTCTCCTCCTCCTCCTCCTATCCCCTCTTCCTCCTCCCCTTCCCCTACTTCTCCTCATTCTCTTTCTTCTACTTCTCCTCCTCCTCCTCCTCATATCCCCTTCCTCCTCCTCATTAACCTCCTCCCCTACCCCTCCTTCTAATCTTCTCCTCCCCTCATCCTCCTCGTCTCCTTCTACTCTTCTCCCTTCTCCTCCTCTTCTTTCCTCTACCTTGTATAACACTAGATCCCGATGAGGCACCACTGAATACTTCTTCAACCTTTTACAATTCTCTCTATCCTTCCTTCATTCTAAGAGACTCTGCAGAGTTGAGGCTTGTTCTTTCTACTGCAGAGTTGAGGCTTGTTCTTTCTACTGCAGAGTTGAGGCTTGTTCTTTCTCCTGAAGAGTTGAGGTTTGTTCTTTCTACTGCAGAGTTGAGGCTTGTTCTTTCTACTGCAGAGTTGAGGCTTGTTCTTTCTCCTGAAGAGTTGAGGTTTGTTCTTTCTACTGCAGAGTTGAGGCTTGTTCTTTCTCCTGAAGAGTTGAGGTTTGTTCTTTCTACTGCATAGTTGAGGCTTGTTCTTTCTCCTGAAGAGTTGAGGCTTGTTCTTTCTCCTGCAGAGTTAAAAGGTTTCTTCTTTCTACTGCAGAGTTGAGCCTTGTTCTTTCCCCTGCAGAGTTGAGGCTTCTTCTTTCTACTGCAGAGTTGAGGCTTGTTCTATCGCCTGGCAGAGTTGAGGCTTGTTCTTTCTCCTGCAGAGTTGAGGCTTGTTCTATCTCCTGGCAGAGTTGAGGCTTGTTCTTTCTCCTGCAGAGTTGAGGCTTGTTCTATCTCCTGGCAGAGTTGAGGCTTCTTCTTTCTCCTGCACAGTTGAGGCTTGTTCTATCTCCTGGCAGAGTTGAGGCTTGTTCTTTCTCCTGCAGAGTTGAGGCATGTTCTATCTCCTGGCAGAGTTGAGGTTTGTTCTTTCTCCTGAAGAGTTGAGGTTTGTTCTTTCTACTGCAGAGTTAAAAGGTTTGTTCTTTCTCCTGAAGAGTTGAGGCTTCTTCTTTCTCCTGCACAGTTGAGGCTTGTTCTATCTCCTGGCAGAGTTGAGGCTTGTTCTATCTCCTGGCAGAGTTGAGGCTTGTTCTATCTCCTGGCAGAGTTGAGGCTTGTTCTTTCTCCTGCAGAGTTGAGGCTTGTTCTATCTCCTGGCAGAGTTGAGGCTTCTTCTTTCTCCTGCACAGTTGAGGCTTGTTCTATCTCCTGGCAGAGTTGAGGCATGTTCTTTCTCCTGCAGAGTTGAGGCTTGTTCTATCTCCTGGCAGAGTTGAGGTTTGTTCTTTCTACTGCAGAGTTGAGGCTTGTTCTATCTCCTGGCAGAGTTGAGGCATGTTCTTTCTCCTGCAGAGTTGAGGCTTGTTCTATCTCCTGGCAGAGTTGAGGCATGTTCTTTCTACTGCAGAGTTGAGGCTTGTTCTTTCTCCTGAAGAGTTGAGGTTTGTTCTTTCTCCTGAAGAGTTGAGTTTTGTTCTTTCTACTGAAGAGTTGAGGTTTGTTCTTTCTCCTGAAGAGTTGAGGCTTGTTCTTTCTACTGCAGAGTTGAGGTTTGTTCTTTCTCCTGAAGAGTTGAGGCTTGTTCTTTCTACTGCAGAGTTGAGGTTTGTTCTTTCTCCTGAAGAGTTGAGGTTTGTTCTTTCTCCTGCAGAGTTAAAAGGTTTGTTCTTTCTCCTGAAGAGTTGAGGTTTGTTCTTTCTACTGCAGAGTTGAGGCTTGTTCTTTCTCCAGCAGAGTTGAGGCTTGTTCTTTCTCCTGAAGAGTTGAGGTTTGTTCTTTCTCCTGCAGAGTTGAGGTTTGTTCTTTCTCCTGAAGAGTTGAGGTTTGTTCTTTCTACTGCAGAGTTGAGGCTTGTTCTTTCTACTGCAGAGTTGAGGCTTGTTCTTTCTACTGCAGAGTTGAGGCTTGTTCTTTCTCCTGCAGAGTTGAGGCTTGTTCTTTCTCCTGAAGAGTTGAGGCTTGTTCTTTCTCCTGCAGAGTTGAGGCGTGTTCTTTCTCCTGGCAGAGTTGAGGCTTGTTCTTTCTCCTGCAGAGTTGAGGCTTGTTCTTTCTCCTGCAGAGTTGAGGCTTGTTCTTTCTCCTGTAGAGTTGAGGCTTGTTCTTTCTCCTGGCAGAGTTGAGGCTTGTTCTTTCTCCTGCACAGTTGAGGCTTGTTCTTTCTCCTGTAGAGTTGAGGCTTGTTCTTTCTCCGATATTATCATCCCATATCAATATCTGCCAACCACTCCTTCTCGCTAATCATCATCATGTGCCATACTAGTTGGCGTAGGCGATCATGTCCTTCCACAATAGTCTATCCACAGTACATCGTATCAATTCGGTTGTTGACTGTTTTCCATGCCATGACACAAAGTTATCTAGTATTTTATCTCTTTTTCCTCCGTGATCTCTCTTTCCCTGTATTTTGCCAGTTGTAACCAAGTATTTCAACTTTCCACTTCTCTTTTTTTGTGTCTGAAAAATGTTGTTTGTTTCTTTCTGATGTTTTTTATGAGCTCCATTTTTGTGTTGGCCACTTTGAGAACTTCCTCATTGGTTTTTTTAGCTGTCTAGGGAACTTTCATCATTCTTCTGAGAAATTCCATCTCTGTGGCCTCTAATCGTGTTTTCATTTGTTTTTTTACTGTCCATGATTCGCTTATATAGATCAGAATTAGCTCTATATAGCACCGATCAACTCTCTCATTTTTATTAACACAGATTTGTTGCATAAGATATTTTTCATATTATGAAATGCTATTTTGGCCTGAGCTATTCTGCTTTTTATTTCTGTGGTGCATCTTCCATCTGATGTTATTATTGTGTCCATGTATTTGAAACGTTGCACTTGTTTCAGATTTCTCCTGTTTACTTTTATGCTGCATGATGGTGATGATCGTTTCTTTGTGCTCTTCTGTTCGTCTCTGCTGCTGTTGTTTCCTAGTGCTAGCAATATTCCATCGATCCATCTTTTTCGTGGTCGACCCTTGGATCTGCTGTTCTCTCAATGTTTATTGAAGGCTCGTTGTATTTGTCGTCTTCTTCATTCTTTTTTCTTCTTTTTTTCACTGCTTCTCCTCTTTTTGTCTTCTTTTTTGTGTTCTTCTTTTGTCTTCTTTTGTCTTCTTTTTGTCTTCTTTTTTGTGTTATTCTTCTGTCTTCTTTTTTTTCTTCATCTTTTGTCTTCTTTTTGTGTTCTTCTTTTTGTGTTCTTCTTTTTTTGTCTTCTTTTTGTATTCTTCTTTTTGTCTTCTTCTTTTGTCTTCTTTTTTGTGTTCTTCTTTTTGTCTTCTTCTTTTGTCTTCTTCTTTTGTCTTCTTTTTTGTGTCCTTCTTTTTGTCTTCCTCTCTTTATTCTTCTTTTGTCTTCTTTTTGTCTTCTTTTTGTGTTCATCTTTTTGTCTTCTTTTTTTGTCTTCTTTTTGTCTTCTTTTTTATTCTTTCTGTCTTCTTCTTTTTGTCTTCTTTTTGTATTCTTCTTTTTTGTGTTCTTCTTTTTGTCTCCTTTTGTCTTCTTTTTTCTGTTTTTCTTGTTTATTTTTTCTTTTTTGTCTTCTTCTTTTGTCTTCTTTTTTGTGTTCTTCTTTTTGTCTTCCTCTTTTTGTCTTCTTTTTGTCTTCCTCTTTTGTCTTCTTTTTGTCTTCCTCTTTTGTCTTCTTCTTGTGTCTTCTTTTTTGTCTTCTTCTTTTTGTCTTCTTTTTTCTTCTTCTTTTGTCTTCTTCTTTTGTCTTCTTTTTTTTGTCTTCTTCTTTTTGTCTTCTTTTGTCGTCTTTTTGTGTTCTTCTTTTTGTCTTCTTTTTGTATTCTTTTTGTCTTCTTCTTCTTTTTCTCCTCTTTTTGTCTTCTTTTTTATTCTTTCTGTCTTCTTCTTTTTGTCTTCTTTTTGTATTCTTCTTTTTTGTCTTCTACTTTTTTGTCTTCTTCTTTTGTCTTCTTTTTTGTGTTCTTCTTTTTGTCTTCCTCTTTTGTCTTCTTTTTGTCTTCCTCTTTTGTCTTCTTTTTTTTCTTCTTCTTTTGTCTTCTTTTTTGTCTTCTTCTTGTGTCTTCTTTTTTGTCTTCTTCTTTTTGTCTTCTTTTTTTCTTCTTCTTTTGTCTTCTTTTTGTCTCCTTCTTTTTGTTTCCTTCTTTTGTTTTTTTCTTTTTGTATTCTTCTTTTGTCTTCTTCTTTTGTCTTCTTATTTTGTCTTCTTGTTTTTATCTTCTTCTTTTGTCTTCTTCATTTGTCTTTTATCTTTTTTTCTTCTTATCACCAACTGCGCACTGCGTCTATCATTGTCAAGGACACACAAAGGCATGCTATGGGGTAGCTATAAGTGTGTCTCACATACAATCCAGGTCTGGGATTTGCCCACGATGTTGTGCTATTTAACACTCACGTTACGGTAATGCTCCCTTCTTATCTTGACAACTCTGTCGTGGACTTGACACGTGATTTATGTCCGTACTCCATTATTTGATGTACAAATGTAATCATTGACGAGTTGTATTTTTATACTGAGGATTAATGAGTCAAAAATAATCTTAATCTGACTCTAAGAGTTCGGAGCACTGAGTCTTGTCGGCTGGTAGTGTTGTAATCAATGACATTAATAGAGAAGATACGCGTAGTTTATTGACTTCCGGTCAATGTGGTGGATGGGCAGCAGGAACCATTGAGGCTCAGTCTGAAGAGTGTTCTTTGCTGCAGTTTCCTCATATTCGAAGTCCGGCTTGCTGCCGGAGCTACTGAGTTTAGTGCTCTGTACACACCGTGAGCTGTGTATTTCATCTGGATCGTGTTACTATATTCCGATTGCTTACGAGGAATGATGATATCATATGACGAACGACGGTTCAGCTGCGTTCACTTTCGGTGCACATTGCCCTTATGTCTTTTGGCGTGTGCTATAGCTGCTATGATGGGGAATGCAACTGCATTTCTTTGTTTGGCTCCTTAAATGAGATGTTATGTTAATTCGCATGATTCCACTGGCACGTGTGGTTGAGCAATTATGGATTTTAATTCGTTTGCAGTGATACCGGGGCCTATTTTTAAAAAAAATATGACGATCATCATTTTCAAGAGGACGTGAACTCCCGGTATCTGGTGGATAGGCGGCTGGAACAATTGAAGGCTATGCATGAAAAGTGTTCCTTGTTGCAGTTTCCTCATATTCCAAGTCCGGCTTGTTGCAGGAGCTACTGACTTAAGTGCTCTGTGCACACCGTGAGCTGTGTGTCTCATCCGTTTTGATCACGTTTCGATATTCCAATTGTTTACGATGAATGATGATATCGTATGACAGGGAACAGTTGGCTGTGTTCACTTTCTGCGCGTTTTCGCCTTATGTCTTTTGGCATGTGCTGAGACTGCTACGATGTGGACTACAGTTACCTTTCTTTGTTTGGGAGATGAGATATTAATTCGGATGATTACGCTGGCACGGGCGGTTGGGCAATTATGGATTTTAATTCATTTGCAGTGATACCGGGGCCTTCCATAACCAAATAACCAAATAACCGGGGCCTTCCATAACCAAATAACCAAATAACCGGGGCCTTCCATAACCAAATAACCAAATAACCGGGGCCTTCCATAACCAAATAACCGGGGCCTTCCATAACCATATAACCAAATAACCGGGGTCTTCCATAACCATATAACCAAATAACCGGGGCCTTCCATAACCATATAACCAAATAACCGGGGCCTTCCATAACCATATAACCAAATAACCGGGGCCTTCCATAACCAAATAACCGGGGCCTTCCATAACCAAATAACCGGGGCCTTCCATAACCAAATAACCGGGGCCTTCCATAACCATATAACCAAATAACCGGGGCCTTCCATAACCATATAACCAAATAACCGGGGCCTTCCATAACCCAATAACCAAATAACCGGGGCCTTCGACTAACCATAACGATAACGCACTGTAATCAAATATATATAACATTAGATTGTATGAGGAGTCGTAAGTAGAAGTAGAAAACTAATAAAGAAGCATGCAATGGTTTTGAGCAGCTATACTAACAGAAAGAAAGAAAAACTACAACGTTTCGGCAAATGCCTTCATCAGGTATATCAAACAAACTGTACAAATTAAACAAAGAAATCCTTTTTATGAAAACACGACGCAGCTTTAAAAAAATGGCGGAACGAATGGCAGAAAAGACGATGTACATGATTTATAGAGAGTCTCTTAGAGCTTTAGATATTAATATTGTTGTATAGGCGGCAGCAAAGATCGCAACACGTCGTCACAGTAGCAATGTAAAGATGGCCATCACTCTTGATATGTACGCTTGTTCTTTTTTCTTCTTCTTCTTCTGCTTCTTCTTCTTCTTCTTCTTCTTCTTCTTCTTCTTCTTTTTTTTTCTTTTTCCTGTTTTTGTCTTCTTTTTTCTTCTTTTTTCTTGTTCTTTTTGTCTTCTTTTTAAAAAATTATTTTTCCTCTTCTTTTTATCTTTTCTTCTTCTTTCTTTTTTCTTCTTTATTCTTCTTCTCATTTTGTCTTCTTTTGTCGTCTTTTTTCTTGTTATTTCTTCTTCTTTTTCTTCTGGTAGTACTCTGGAAAGGTGAGGAATGCCGCCTCGAATTTTGAGTTTCGATGTTTGAAGAGACACTACCCAGAAGTCTCCGAATACTTTTGGATAGGCGATCGAGCACATATGGGTGAAAACTCACGTGCTAAGACGCCGGTTCAAGTCTCGTATTTTACCTTTATCTTTCTCCAGCCTTTATATTTCCTGGTCTCTCTATCATTTTGTTATTCCGTCACGTTTCGAAATCACGGTTTTTGAGTTACGCGTTTTAGTGTTAAAGAGTTTGTTGCTAAATAGTTGTGTTAAAGAGTTTGTTGCTAAATAGTTGTGTTAAAGAGTTTGTTGCTAAATAGTTGTGTTAAAGAGTTTGTTGCTAATTAGTTGTGTTAAAGAGTTTGTTGCTAAATAGTTGTGTTAAAGAGTGTGTTGCTAATTAGTTGTGTTAAGAGTTTGTTGCTAATTAGTTGTGTTAAAGAGTTTGTTGCTAAATAGTTGTGTTAAAGAGTTTGTTGCTAATTAGTTGTGTTAAAGAGTTTGTTGCTAATTAGTTGTGTTAAAGAGTTTGTTGCTAAATAGTTGTGTTAAAGAGTTTGTTGCTAATTAGTTGTGTTAAAGACTTTGTTGCTAATTAGTTGTGTTAAAGAATTTGTTGCTAGCTAGTTGTGTTAATTAAAGTGCTTGTTGCTAGCTGGTTGTGTTAATTAAAGTGTTTGTTGCTAGCTAGTTGTATTAATTAAAGTGTTTGTTGCTAGCTAGTTGTATTAATTAAAGTGTTTGTTGCTAGCTAGTTGTGTTAATTAAAGTGTTTGTTGCTAGCTAGTTGTGTTAATTAAAGTGTTTGTTGTTAGCTAGTTGTGTTAATTAAAGTGTTTGTTGCTAGCTAGTTGTGTTAATTAAAGTGTTTGTTGTTAGCTAGTTGTGTTAATTAAAGTGTTTGTTGTTAGCTAGTTGTGTTAATTAAAGTGTTTGTTACTAACAATTCCTACAAGACAAAACAGATTGTTGAGGCTTCTTAAAAGACACAACAGCCTACTGAAAGAAATCTTGGAGCTGAAAATACAAGGTAAAGGAGGCAGAGACAGACCAAGATTAACATGGACGAGTAACATCAAAAGATGGACAATTCAGCCTATGACAATCTGCACTATCAAAGCAAGAAACAAAGTGGAATAGCGCTCCATGGTATGCAACTAGTCTGTGCGGAGACGGCACTCAGTCAGGATGATGATGCGAAGACAGCACAAGATGATGGTGATGATACAGGATGTAGAGACATAACAAAGAGAAACGACAGAAGTAAACGACATTAACGATCACTGACGCCAGTATTCAATGCAATTCACTATACAACACAATCTTCATCCCAACGTTGTGCTACCAATGTCAGTCCTGGACCCTAGATGCAAGAACAATAAGAAAAATAACCTCTACTGAGATTAAATGTGTCAGACGAATGACAGGAGGCAGTCTGAGTGATAAGATCAGAAATGAAGAACTGAGAAAAAAGCTAGGAATAGCCCCTGTCATGGAATATATAAGGAAACAACAGATAGCATGGTTTGGCCACGTGACAAGGCAGAAAGATCAAAACACAACACAACGAGCCTTCAACAAACGTTGTGAGAACACCAGACCCAAGGGTCGACCACGAAAAAGTGGAATCGATGGAATATTAGAAGCACTAGGAAATAAAACAGCAGCAGAGGCGAACAGAAGAGCTAAAGACCGCAAATTATATCTCCCCTCGACGCTGAAAGGCAGATGAGGAAGGAAAGAAGAAGAAGAAGTATTCAATGCGTACTCGGTACTTAGTCTCATCTTGGCATTGGTTGTAACATTAATCCCTTCGCCACGTACAAATTCGCTATTACCGCCCTTTACGACTGTCGTTATCCCGTCTCGTGGGAAGATAATCTGATGGATGGATTGAGGGGACAGACATCCAGAGGAATAAACGTAAAGCGGTGATAATTATTGTAAACTTTTATTCTGGAGAGCTCATAAATAAATCAGATAATGAGATGGTATAGGTGACACGTCACGAGAAGAGGGACACATCCGTTTATTGACTTGAAACATAAATCTTTGATGAGAAGATAAGGTCTTAAGATGGGTCCTTTTATCGTAACGGATCCCTTGCCTCAAAGCGGAAACAATCTTTATTTCTGACACATCTTGTGGGATTCACAAATCTGATTACAAATTCACGAACGGAGTACTATTCAGTTCGCGAATCGTTCAAATTTATAAAACACTCTAGCATTAACAACTTTATATTTTTTTTATTTGTTCCCTTAAAATAAAAAAAACGTAGTTAAAAGAGAGCGTGAACGTCGAAGTTGTAATACTAGCGCCGCTGACGTTGTAATAGAAAGAACGTGGGTTCGATTTCAGATACTTCAGCAGTCGATCCCTGTGTTTAAGGAATGGATACTAGCTCATTACTGGAAGGATAACAGGACATATGTGGGGGTACTCACACACACAGGTCTCCCGAACATCTACACACTGCTCAAGCAACGTAGGTTACGCTGGCTTGGTCACGTACACCGTATGATAGATATACTCTATGGACAACTAGCAGATGGTAAATGAACCAGGGCCGACCAAAACTTCGATTTGTAGACGTGTGTAAACGTGACATGAAGACTCTGAACATAAACCCTGCAGCCTGGGAAGACATAGCTGCAGACCGCAATCTTTGGAAACACACTCTAAAGGTTCAACTCAAACAAGAAGCTGACAGATTCATAGAACAAGAGAATACACGGAGAAAGTAAAGGAAAAAATAACATTTCTAGGGGCGCTGGAAAATCTATAGTCAACTATGACTGACGGTGGCTACTATAGTCAACTATGACTGACGGAGGCTGCTATAGTCAGCTATGACTTCTACATTACTATACCATACTATGTTATGCTATGCTATACTATACTATATTATGCTATATTATACTATATTATGCTATGATATGCTATTCTATACTATGCTATACTATACTATACTATACTATACTATACTATACTATACTATACTATACTATACTATACTATACTATACTATACTATACTATACTATACTATACTATACTATACTATACTATACTATACTATACTATACTATACTATACTATACTATACTATACTATACTATACTATACTATACTATACTATACTATACTATACTATACTATACTATACTATACTATACTATACTATACTATGCTATGCTATGCTATGCTATACTATACTATGCTAAACTATACTATGTTATGCTATACTATACTATACTATACTATACTATACTATACTATACTATACTATACTATACTATACTATACTATACTATACTATACTATACTATACTATACTATACTATGCTATGCTATGCTATATTATGCTAAGCGATACTATACTATACTATACTATACTATACTATACTATACTATACTATACTATACTATACTATACTATACTATACTATACTATACTATACTATACTATACTATACTATACTATGCTATGCTATGCTATGCTATACTATGCTAAACTATACTATGTTATGCTATACTATACTATACTATACTATACTATACTATACTATACTATACTATACTATACTATACTATACTATACTATACTATACTATACTATACTATACTATACTATACTATACTATACTATACTATACTATGATATAATATACTATACTATGCTATACTTTGCTATGCGATACTATAATATACTATATGATGCAATACTATGCTATACTATGCTATGATATACTATGCTATACTATACTATACTATGCTATAATATGCTATACTATATTATAATATTCTATGCTATGCTGTACTATACTACGCCATACTATGCTATGCAATACTATACTATACTATACTATACTATACTATACTATACTATACTATACTATACTATACTATACTATACTATACTATACTATACTATACTATACTATACTATACTATATTATATAGATAATGACTGACCTACTATACTATGCTATGCTATACTATACTATACTATACTATACTATACTATACTATACTATACTATACTATACTATACTATACTATACTATACTATACTATACTATACTATTCTTTACTATGCTATGCTATACTGTAGTATACTATATAATGCTATACTATGCTCTACTATGCTATGCTATGCTATACTATGCTATACTATACTATAATATGCTATACTATACTATGCTATACTATGCTAAATTTGTTATACTATACTATGCTATGCTACGCTATACTATGCTATGCTATATATAATATGCTATACTATAATATGCTATACTATGCTATACTATGCTATACTATATACTATGATATACTATACTATACTATACTATACTATACTATACTATACTATACTATACTATACTATACTATACTATACTATACTATACTATACTATACTATACTATACTATACTATGCTATGCTATACTATACTATACTATACTATGCTATGCTATACTATACTATGCTATGCTATGCTATGCTATACTATACTATACTATTATATACTATACTATACTATGCTATACTAAACTATACTATGCTATGCTATGCTATGCTATGTATGCTATACTATTCTATACTATACTTACTATACTATACTATACTATACTATACTATACTATACTATACTATACTATACTATACTATACTATACTATACTATACTATACTATACTATACTATACTACACTATACTACACTATACTATACTATACTATATTATAATATACTATACTATACTATATTATACTATACTATACTATACTATACTATACTATACTATACTATACTATACTATACTATACTATACTATACTATTGCTATACTATGATATACTATACTATACTATGCTGTACTATGCTATACTATGCTATGCTATACTATATTATACTACATAATGCAATACTGTGCTATACTATGCTATGATATACTATGCTATATTACACTATACTATGCTATAATATGCTATACTATATTATAATATTCTATGCTATGCTGTACGATACTATGCCATACTATGTTATACAATACTATACTATACTATACTATACTATACTATACTATACTATACTATACTATACTATACTATACTATACTATACTATACTATGCTATGCTATGCTATACATAATATACTATACTATACTATACTATACTATACTATACTATACTATACTATACTATACTATACTATACTATACTATACTATACTATACTATACTATACTATGATATAATATACTATACTATGCTATACTTTGCTATGCGATACTATAATATACTATATGATGCAATACTATGCTATACTATGCTATGATATACTATGCTATACTATACTATACTATGCTATAATATGCTATACTATATTATAATATTCTATGCTATGCTGTACTATACTACGCCATACTATGCTATGCAATACTATACTATACTATACTATACTATACTATACTATACTATACTATACTATACTATACTATACTATACTATACTATACTATACTATACTATACTATACTATACTATACTATACTATATTATATAGATAATGACTGACCTACTATACTATGCTATGCTATACTATACTATACTATACTATACTATACTATACTATACTATACTATACTATACTATACTATACTATACTATACTATACTATACTATACTATACTATACTATACTATACTATTCTTTACTATGCTATGCTATACTGTAGTATACTATATAATGCTATACTATGCTCTACTATGCTATGCTATGCTATACTATGCTATACTATACTATAATATGCTATACTATACTATGCTATACTATGCTAAATTTGTTATACTATACTATGCTATGCTACGCTATACTATGCTATGCTATATATAATATGCTATACTATAATATGCTATACTATGCTATACTATGCTATACTATACTATACTATGATATACTATACTATACTATACTATACTATACTATACTATACTATACTATACTATACTATACTATACTATACTATACTATACTATACTATACTATACTATACTATACTATGCTATGCTATACTATACTATACTATACTATGCTATGCTATACTATACTATGCTATGCTATGCTATGCTATACTATACTATACTATTATATACTATACTATACTATGCTATACTAAACTATACTATGCTATGCTATGCTATGCTATGTATGCTATACTATTCTATACTATACTATACTATACTATACTATACTATACTATACTATACTATACTATACTATACTATACTATACTATACTATACTATACTATACTATACTATACTATACTACACTATACTACACTATACTATACTATACTATATTATAATATACTATACTATACTATATTATACTATACTATACTATACTATACTATACTATACTATACTATACTATACTATACTATACTATACTATACTTTGCTATACTATGATATACTATACTATACTATGCTGTACTATGCTATACTATGCTATGCTATACTATATTATACTACATAATGCAATACTGTGCTATACTATGCTATGATATACTATGCTATATTACACTATACTATGCTATAATATGCTATACTATATTATAATATTCTATGCTATGCTGTACGATACTATGCCATACTATGTTACAATACTATACTATACTATACTACTATACTATACTATACTATACTATACTATACTATACTATACTATACTATACTATGCTATGCTATGCTATACCATAATATACTATACTATACTATACTATACTATACTATACTATACTATACTATACTATACTATACTATACTATACTATACTATACTATACTATACTATACTATACTATACTATGCTACGCTATAATATACTACACTATGCTATTCTATGCTGTGCTATACTATACTATACTATACTATACTATACTATACTATACTATACTATACTATACTATACTATACTATACTATACTATACTATACTATACTATACTATACTATACTATACTATACTATACTATACTATGCTGTGCTATGATATACTATGCTGTACTATACTATACCATGCTATACTATACTATACTATACTGCACTATACTATACTATGCTTTACTATACTATACTATGGTATACTATACTATACTAAACTATACTATACTATACTATACTATACTATGCTATACTATACTATACTATACTATGCTATACTATACTATACTATGCTATGCTATGCTATGCTATACTATACTATGCTATGCTATGCTATACTGTACTATACTATAGTATACCATACTATAATATACTATTTTATACTATACTATGCTATACTATACTATACCATACTATACTATACTATTTTATACTATACTGTACTATACTATACTATACTACACATAATGATTTTGTTGATTTCGCTATCTCTGCGCTTACAACAAACGATGCCATTAAGGAACTTGTTTGTTTTGTTGTTAATGTAGTAAAAACAGATTTCTGAGCACTAACCTTTTTCTTCAAATCGCACACAAGTGTAGAACGTATTGTACCAATGTAGTCCTTCTATTTAGCGGTGTGATGCTGTGTGTAATGCCGTTTAAGATTATACTATTTTTTTACAGACAACACTTGCAAACACACAAGGCACTGCGGTTTGCTGTCCTTATTGTTGATAAATAAAAAATCATGTTCCCATTTCTCATGAAAAAATCTGATTTTTTTCATTTAATTGACGTTTATTGCTCATATTATACCACGACCGAAGCAACAGACAATGAAAACACAGATTACAGCAATAGCACTGTTTCCTGTTAAAATGGAACTGTTCACTGTAACTCGACAAAATCAGAATGATCAGATCGGATATATAATTTTGACTGATGAAAAGAGGTTTGGAGAGAAAGAAACTGAAAGTAAAATAATTGTGAGGTGAATGTGTTGGGGTGGAGGAGGTGGGTGACTGACAGTATTTCTTGGCGGAAACTGTTTGAACTCGCCGAACCGAGAGTAGGCTCTAGAACCATTCGTCGGCTTCTTCCTTTGTTTAAGTCGGTCGCAGGATGATCAAACGGAAAAAAGGATGGGTCGCGAATGACGGGAAGGCGTCGTAAAACTAACTACTAGAGTGTTCCGAGTTTTAAACAAAGGTCCACTGGGGAATATTTGAGTTAGCTTTCCCCACGGTAGAAGTTCATGTAACAAAATTTTAATCAATTTTACCTAGGACATTTTGCTCAATGCAACCTGATTTTATTTTTTATCCGCCGCGGGCCAAAAAAAAGGATGTCGCGGGCCACTTGTGGCCCGCGGGCACCTAATTGGCCATCCCTGTACTATATACTATACAGGGAAAGTTCATGACATAAAGCACTCTCCTCCCAGCCGTCATAAATCTGGTTCTAATACAGCAGAGTTCACCTGTGATATTTAGATCCAATTTTAACATGTGAAATTGAATCATGGACAGTAGACAAACAAATTAAATATCGATTCAATCAACCCTGTAACCTAGCAGGGTCATCGTGGCACCATAGATGACATTCTCATAACTTGCTTCTAATCATCGGGATTTAGAGCGGCTCTCCGCGATACAACCAACGACTTTCCTGTCCACTCTCTCATGATATCCATCCATCTCTTCTTTTTGTATTTACTCTCTTCTTTTTTCCTTGGTACCGTGGCTTCCAGAATGGCTTAGAAAGACGATTAGAGGCCACAGAGATGGGATATCTCAGAAGAATGCTGAAAGTTCCCTGGACAGTTATAAAGACCACCGAAGAAGGTCCCATGACGTCGTGGGACGCACCAAAATGGCAGCTTATTTATATTCGAGCTATGGACTAAGCAATGTTTACATTGAACAACACGATATATTTTATTGCTGCGAGTTGGCAGATTTTTGAAAATGTTTTCAAGGGTTTGAACATAAATGTTTGTTCACAGTTCGTTAACCTTCGCTGTAGATAAAGTCGTTAATTGGATGGCTTCGTTTCAGACATTTGTGACGTTGGTAGCTAAGGACCTAACTTGTGCAAACGGATGACATTGGCAAGGATCATTTTGAATCTATGAAGTGGGCTCATTGTGTGTTTAACTCAAAAGCATATGTGCTTTTTAACCAAAGACCTTTTTTTTTGGGGGGACTCAATGAAGATATCCCCGATGGAAGAATAAATTGTACTATTAGTCCCATAAATGATTCGCTTCCAGAGGTTTATGATGTAAACAAAGCAGTTTTGTCATTGCAAGTGAATAATGTCCACACCTATAATTGGTCAGGATTGTATAGCAGCAGCAGCTTTATAGCGAACACAGAAAACATCATAGGATTGTGCTGTTCTGAAACAGCTATGCCATGCTATCCTAGAATTGCCTTTAATGGGATTACTGTGACCACAAACCACTCTCCATGTGTGTGCCACATATTTACACCCCAGAAAGAAATACTGAATATAACAACATCATGTGCCGTCTGTGATATTAATTACCACAGACCAGGAGCCTCCAGTATGATTGATACAACTGTTGCACCAAGCATTTCATCAGCAGAGCCATATCTATGGAATGTTAATCTGACATTGTTCTTGAATGATGTCCAAGTTAATGAGACATCAGAATCGTGTGGCGGCAGCTACAAGAAGGGAGCGGAGAACATCAAGTTCTGCTGCTATAAAGGAGACTTGCCTTGCTATTCCAGAATTGCCTTAAATGGGATCACTGTAGTTGAAAACTTCTCCTCTTGTGTAAACTACACATTCACATCTAAAAGTGAATCAGTGAAGGTCATAAAATCATATTCTCTGTGGTTTTACTAACTACAGTTCATGTGGCTTCTGTTGGATTGTAAATGATAACTTACCACCACTGTGTGTCTATATGTTTGGAATTGGAGTCATCAATGACGGCCTAACATCATCAAGTGCTATGACGATCATCATTTTCGGGAGGACGTGAACTCCCATGGTATATGGTGGATAGGCAGCAGGAACCATTGAAGGCTATGTCTAAAAGTGTTCCTTCTTGCAGTTTCCTCATATTCCAAGTCCGGCTTGTTGCAGGAGCTACTGAGTTAAGTGCTCTGTGCACACTGTGAGCTGTGTGTCTCATCCGTTTTGATCCTGCTTCGATATCCCGCTTGTTTACGATGAATGATGATATCGTATGACAGGGAACAGTTGGCTGTGTTCACTTTCTGCGCGGTTTCGCCTTATGTCTTTTGGCGTGTGCTGAGACTGCTACGATGGGGACTACAGTTACCTTTCTTAGTTTGGGAGATGAATTAGTAATTCGGATGATTCCACTGGCACGGGCGGTTGAGCAATTATGGATTTTAATTCGTTTGCTGTGATACCGAAGCCTTCCATAACCAATAACCAATAACCAATAACCGAAGAAATTCTCAAAGAGGTCAACACAAAAAGGGAGCTCCTAAAAAAATCTAGATAAAGATAATAGAAGAGAGAGAGAGAGAGAGAGAGAGAGAGAGAGAGAGAGAGAGAGAGGACGACAATGAGAGAAGATACTAGATAGTTTGATGTCGTGGAACGAGTAAATAGTCAACAACGGAACTGATAAAATGCACTTGATAATAGCTGGGCTTCCAATGAGTATGAATGTATGAATACAAGCCTATCAAAACCTGAATGGATACGCTCGCTTGCTTACGTTCCCCCGATGACTAAAGTATTCTAGAGTATTCTAGTAGACTATAGAATTCCTCTTCATCATCCGCCCTTAAAAGGACGTTAAGTGGGGGTGTCTGCGTTGTGTTGTGGTTTGCAGTATAACTGTGATATTTGCGCCTTTCAGCCCAACACATCCGACTTCAGCATGACATTTTTGAGTACCGGGTTGTCTTCCCTCTTCGATCCCTACTCGCTTGGCCAGACTAGACAGGTTAGTCTGTTACTGGAGGTGCCACGGAGAGCAGGGTCTGGATGGTTCTGGTTCACCGATCCTGGCGCAAGCCATCAGCTGTGGGTTGCTGACAACTTCCAGCTGTGGTGCTGTGAGGTGCGCCTTCGCCTCCGAATGGGTGCAAGGTGAGGTGACGAAAAAAAATGATTTTGTAGAACAATTCTCAACTAGCAGAGATAGACTCAAGATACAACAAAGCTTGTCGTATTATTGGACAGCTATCACCGCTATTGTCCAACAAAGAAATATCTCTAGTGGCAAAACGGGCACTCTACAATATAATCTTCATCCCAACGTTGTGCTACAAATGCCAGTCCTGGACCCTAGATGCAAGAACAATAAGTAAAATAACCTCTACAGAGATGAAATGTGTTAGACGAATGATAGGAAACAGTCTGAGAGATAAGATCAGAAATGAAGAACTGAGAAAAAAGCTAGGAATAGTCCCCGCCATAGATATATAAAGAAACAACAGATAAAATGGTTTGGCCACGTGACAAGGCAGAAAGATCAAAATACAGCATAACGAGCCTTCAATAAACGTTGTGAGAACACCAGACCCAAGGGTCGACCACGAAAAAGATGGATCGATGGAATATTAAAAACACTAGGAAACATAACAGCAGCAGAGGCGAACAGAAGAGCAAAAGACCGCAAATTATATCTCTCATCGACGCTGAAAGGCAAATGAGGAAGGAAAGAAGAAGAAAAAAAAGAAATTAATAATACATAAGCAGAATAATAAGACAAATTTGAATAGGTAAAACAATAATTGAAAAAAATGACGAATAAGTGAAACAATATCAAAAAGAATAGAAATAACACGAAGAACTATAAGAGGAAAATAACAAGAATAATAAGAATAATAAAAATAAGAAGAATCGCATAAAGTATAATAATGAGAAGAAGAAGAAGTAAAAATAATCATCGTCATCATCATGTGCCATACCGGTTGGCGTAGGCGATCATGTCCTTCCACAATCTTCTATTCACAAAGCATCGTATCAGTTCTGTTGTTGACTGTTTTCCATGCCATGACACCAAGCTATCTAGTATTTTCTCTCTTTGTCGTCCGCGATCTCTCTTTCCCTTTTATTTTGCCAGTTGTAACCAAGTATTCCAACTTTCCTCTTCTCATAATGTGGCCGAAAAATGTTGATTGTTTCTTTCTGATGTTTGTTAGGAGCTTCCTTTTTAAGAATAACAATAGCTAGAATAAAACAAAAGGAGAAGAAGAGGAAAAAAGATGAAGAATAAGAAGATTTGATGTTGCATTAATGCCATATCAACACTTCTTCCTTCTGTCCTTCCACTCCCTCACTCTCTTGTTCCGATTGTGTAAGTTCCCAGTAGCCTGACTTCCCAAGTTGTAATATAAATACTCGCAACTTCGCTTTAATCTTGCAACATTCTTAATCTCCAATGATTAAAGCCGAACTATAATCGATATTTTTTATTATTTTGCCGATGTTACAACATCTATGATTGGTTACATTTAACAATGACGTAGTACGCGTGTGCTCGTGGGTATCATGGATATATCACGTGACATGTGGGGTTTTTTTTTATAGATTTTATTTTTAGAAGTGGGTAGTCAAAGAAATGCAGTGAGGAGGTACTAAAGAAGGGAGATAAATAGAGGGAGATAAATAGAGAAAGATAAAGAGAGGAAGATAAATAGAGGAAGATAAATAGAGGAAGATAAATAGAAGACGATAAATTGAGAAAGATAAATAGAGGAAGTTAAAGGGAGGAAGAGGAAGATAAATAGAGGAAGATAAATAGAGAAAGATAAATAGAGGAAGATAAATAGAAGAAGATAAATAGAGGAAGATAAATAGAGGAAGATAAATAGAGGAAGTTAAAGAGAGGAAGATAAATAGAGGAAGTTAAATAGATGAAGATAAATAGAGGAAGATAAATAGAGGAAGATAAATAGAGAAAGATAAATAGAGGAAGATAAATAGAAGAAGATAAATAGAGGAAGATAAATAGAGGAAGATAAATAGAGGAAGTTAAAGAGAGGAAGATAAATAGAGGAAGATATCGGGAGGTAGATAAAAGAAGATAGATTAGGGGAGGTAGATAAAGGAAGGTAGATAAAGGAAAGTAGATGAAGTGAGGTAGATACAGAGAGGAAGATACAACCAGGAACATAAAGTGAGGAAGATAACGAAAGGTAGACAAGGAGAGATTGATAAAGAGAAGTAGATAAAGGGAGGTAGGTAAAAGGAGGTAGATAAAGGGAGGTAGGTACAGAGTGAAAGATAAAGGAAGGTAGATACAGAGACGAAGCTAAAATGAGGCAGGTGAAGAGAAGTAGATAACTATGTGTAGATAAAGAGAAGTAGATAAATAAAAGAAGCTGAAGAGAGAAAGACAAAGGGCGGTAGATAAAGAGATGTAGATAAATAAAAAAAATTACTGAAGAGCGGAAGATAAAGGACGGTAGATAAAGAGAAGTAGATAAATAAAAGAAGCTGAAGAGCGGAAGATAAAGGGCAGTAGATAAAGAGAAGTAGATAAATAAAAGACGCTGAAGAGCGGAAAATCATGCAACTTGTACAGCAGGTCTATGTCAATAGAAGTGAGAAAGTATTCATCAATGATCTATAGAACATATTTGACCCTTTGAAGCAACAAGTACACATGAAAACTCGCAAAATCTGCTACAAGAGATTTGACAAACAGTGTATGTAGCAGGAATGGGTGCAGCTCTTGGATGGCTCTACAGTGAGCGCGCTAACCTGAGTGTAATGTACATGCTGGTGTACATGGTAATGAAATAGCCGATAAGCTCACTGGCAGCTCTTGAGCTCTTGGATGACTCTACAGCGAGCGCATTAACCTGGGTGTACTATCCAGGGCATGCTGGTGTACACGGTAATGAAATAGCCGATAAGCTCACTGGCAGCTCTTGGATGGCTCTACAGTGAGAGTTGTGATCTGAGTGTACTGTTCGGGGCATGCTGGTGTACACGGCAATGAAATAGCTGATAAGCTCACTGGTAGCTCTTGGATGGCTCTACAGTGGGCGTTTTAATCTGGGTGTACTGTCCAGAGCATGCTGGTGCACATGGCAATGAAATAGCCGATAATAAAAATAGCAGAAAATAGCTTTTCTTTTACCAATTTCTATTATTTTGTTTTGGATGTTTCGTTACTAGTTAGCTATGTAGGATTAGTTTTATTTACTTACATATCTGTGTGTGTGTGTTGTTTGTTTGTTCCTGCTGAAGGCCTAATGGGCCGAAACGCCGTTCCAAGCTGTGTCATCTACTACTCACGTAAAGCTTTTACCTTACCATTTTTTCAATTTGTTTTCAATTTTCCCTCACATTCAGCTTTACTGCAGCTTCGCATTTTTATGCATTCATTTGCATTTCTTTGCCTTAACCCCCAGATAGCAGATAAGCTCGCTGGTAGCTCTTAGATGGCTCTACAGTGAGCGTGTTAATCTGGATGTACTGTCCAGGGCACAAACATGAAGATACAGACTTTCATTAATGGATGCCTACGCAGTATAAAAGGATGGAAATGGCAGGACAAAATCACTAACATAGAATTATGGAAATGTACCAGTCAAATAACAGTGGATAAAGAGATACAGCGAAGACGATGGCGCTGGATAGGACACACGCTGCGGAAGCCAACTGAGAGTATTACACAACAGGCCCTTTTTTGGAATCCCCACGGAAAAAGGCAAAGAGAAAGACCAAAGAATTCTTGGAGAAGACAGATAGAAACAAGAGATCTTCCCCATGGGGAAGACATCTATCTATTGACCTTTCGAGCCGTAACCGGCCCATAGGGCGTAGACCAAGATACACCTTCTCCTATATGGATTTTTTGTTCTAGCAGTTTTCTTTTAAAGATATTTTATCAAATCTCGCCATCTGTCTCTGTTCTGTGCAAGCAGTTCTATCTCATTGAGGGAGCCGACTCCTGCTGCTCTTGCCTCTCTCATCAATGTTCTTCTCAGTGTCTCCCTGGGTCTTCCTCTTTTTCTTTTACCTGTTGTTTCCCATATGAGGGCTTGCTTTGCTATTCGGTTATTATCTCTTCTCATCACATGTCCAACATGTGAACATTGTGTGGGGAAGACATGGAATGGTTTTAAAAGAATGGCAAGAAACAGAACGACTTGGAAAGTGTTTGTTGAAGACCTATGCTCCACAGGGAGCTGTAAGTGTTTGTTGAAGACCTATGCTCCACAGGGAGCTGAAAGTGTTTGTTGAAGACCTATGCTCCACAGGGAGCTGAAGGTGTTTGTTGAAGACCAAAGCTCCATAGGGAGTTGAAAGTGTTTGTTGAAGACCTAAGCTCCACATGGAGCTGAAGGTGTTTGTTGAAGACCAAAGCTCCACAGGGAGTGAAAGTGTTTGTTGAAGACCTATGCTCCACTGGGAGCTGAAAGTGTTTGTTGAAGACCTATGCTCCACAGGGAGTTGAAAGTGTTTGTTGAAGACTTATGCTCCACAGGGAGCTGAAAGTGTTTGTTGAAGACCAATACTCCACAGGGAGCTGAAAGTGTTTGTTGAAGACCAATGCTGCACATGGCGCTGAAAATGTTTGTTGAAGACCAATACTCCACAGGGAATTGAAAATGTTTGTTGAAGACCAATACTCCACAGGGAGCTGAAAGTGTTTGTTGAAGACCTATGCTCCACAGGGAGCTGAAAGTGTTTGTTGAAGACCTATGCTCCACAGGGAGCTGAAAGTGTTTGTTGAAGACCTATGCTCCACAGGGAGCTGAAAGTGTTTGTTGAAGACCTATGCTCCACAGGGAGCTGAAAGTGTTTGTTGAAGACCTATACTCCACAGGGAGCTGAAAGTGTTTGTTGAAGACCTATGCTCCACAGGGAGCTGAAAGTGTTTGTTGAAGACCTATGCTCCACAGGGAGCTGAAAGTGTTTGTTGAAGACCTATGCTCCACAGGGAGCTGAAAGTGTTTGTTGAAGACCTATGCTCCACAGGGAGCTGAAAGTGTTTGTTGAAGACCTATGCTCCACAGGGAGCTGAAAGTGTTTGTTGAAGACCTATGCTCCACAGGGAGCTGAAAGTGTTTGTTGAAGACCTATGCTCCACAGGGAGCTGAAAATGTTTGTTGAAGACCTATACTCCACAGGGAGCTGAAAATGATTGTTGAAGACCTATGCTCCACAGGGAGCTGAAAGTGTTTGTTGAAGACCTATGCTCCACAGGGAGCTGAAAGTGTTTGTTGAAGACCTATGCTCCACAGGGAGCTGAAAGTGTTTGTTGAAGACCTATGCTCCAAGGGGAGCTGAAAATGTTTGTTGAAGACCTATGCTCCACGGGGAGCTGAAAGTGTTTGTTGAAGACCTATGCTCCACAGGGAGCTGAAAGTGTTTGTTGAAGACCTATGCTCCACGGGGAGCTGAAAGTGTTTGTTGAAGACCTATGCTCCACAGGGAGCTGAAAGTGTTTGTTGAAGACCTATGCTCCACAGGGAGCTGAAAGTGTTTGTTGAAGACCTATGCTCCACGGGGAGCTGAAAGTGTTTGTTGAAGACCTATGCTCCACGGGGAGCTGAAAGTGTTTGTTGAAGACCTATGCTCCACGGGGAGCTGAAAGTGTTTGTTGAAGACCTATGCTCCACGGGGAGCTGAAAGTGTTTGTTGAAGACCTATGCTCCACGGGGAGCTGAAAGTGTTTGTTGAAGACCTATGCTCCACGGGGAGCTGAAAGTGTTTGTTGAAGACCTATGCTCCACAGGGAGCTGAAAGTGTTTGTTGAAGACCTATGCTCCACAGGGAGCTGAAAGTGTTTGTTGAAGACCTATGCTCCACGGGGAGCTGAAAGTGTTTGTTGAAGACCTATGCTCCACAGGGAGCTGAAAGTGTTTGTTGAAGACCTATGCTCCACGGGGAGCTGAAAATGTTTGTTGAAGACCTATGCTCCACGGGGAGCTGAAAATGTTTGTTGAAGACCTACGCTCCACAGGGAGCTGAAAATGTTTGTTGAAGACCTATGCTCCACAGGGAGCTGAAAGTGTTTGTTGAAGACCTACGCTCCACAGGGAGCTGAAAGTGTTTGTTGAAGACCTATGCTCCACAGGGAGCTGAAAGTGTTTGTTGAAGACCTATGCTCCACAGGGAGCTGAAAGTGTTTGTTGAAGACCTATGCTCCACAGGGAGCTGAAAGTATTTGTTGAAGTCCTATGCTCCACAGGGAGCTGAAAGTGTTTGTTGAAGACCTATGCTCCACAGGGAGCTGAAAGTGTTTTGTTGAAGACCTATGCTCCACAGGGAGCTGAAAGTGTTTGTTGAAGACCTATGCTCCACTGGGAGCTGAAAGTGTTTGTTGAAGACCTATGCTCCACAGGGAGCTGAAAGTGTTTGTTGAAGACCTATGCTCCACTGGGAGCTGAAAGTGTTTGTTGAAGACCTATGCTCCACAGGGAGCTGAAAGTGTTTGTTGAAGACCTATGCTCCACAGGGAGCTGAAAGTGTTTGTTGAAGACCTATGCTCCACAGGGAGCTGAAAGGTAGAAGAAGAAGAACATAAAGTACATAAATAAATAGCAGATAAAATGGTTTGGTCACGTGAGAAGACAGAAAGACCAAAACATAACACGAGGGATCATTAAACGCTGTAAGAACACCAGATTCAATAGCCGACCGGAGGCAAAGACGATTCACTGCAGCAGGGCTGGAAGTTGTCAGCGACCCACATCTGATGGCTTGCGTTAGTATCGGTGAACCAAAACCATCTAGGCCCTGCTCCACCTCTCCGTGGTGCCTCCAGAAGCAGACTAACCTGTCCAGTCTGTCCAAGCGAGGAGGGATCGAGAACGATAGACAACCCGGTACTCAAAAATGTCGAGCTGAGGTCGGATGTGTTGGGCCGAAGGGCGCAAATATCACAGTTTTACTGCAGAGCACAACACGACGCAGACACGCCCACTTGACGTCCTTTTAGGGGCAGATGACGCAGAGGTGTGATCCTTTAGTCATCGGGTGTACGTGAGTAAGCGGTCGATCTCGAAAATAGATGGATTGATGAAATAAATAGAAACAATAGGAAACACAACAGCAAGAGAAGCCAAGAGAAGAGCAAAGGACAACAAACTTTAAGCTCCTTTCGACACCTAAATTGTAGTTGTAGTTATAGTTGTTATTGTAGTAATAGTTATATTGTTATAGTTGTAGTTATAGGTGTATTTATAGTTGTAGTTATAGTTGTAGTTATTGTTATAGTTGTAGTTGTAGTTATAGGTAGTTATAGTTATAGTTATCGTTGTAGTTATAGTTGTAGTTATAGTTGTAGTTGTAGTTATAGTTATAGTTATAGTTATAGTTGTAGTTATAGTTATAGTTGTAGTTATAGTTGTAGTTATAGTTGTAGTTATAGTTGTAGTTAAAGTTATAGTTATAGTTATAGTTGTATTTATAGTTGTAATTGTAGGTGTAGTTATAGTTGCAAGCAATCGAAATATCGAAACACGATCCGGGTGGAAAACACAGCTCACGGTGAGCACATAGCACTACACTCAGTAGCTCCTGGACTTGGAATAATAGAAAACTGCAACAAGGAATACTTTTGAAACTGAGTCTCAACGGTCCCTGTCGCTTTTCCGACATATGTACCGGAAGTAGAAAAATATGCGATAGGTTCCGAACCTGAAATCTACGCTGAAATGCAAATGAAGAAGGAAAGAATTCAAACAGCCGATGTTATTTCATTAAATTTTATCGGGTGCTTTTTTTTTAATCAAAATCTCATTTACTTGACAATAAAAAATATAAACACGGGATATCAAACACGAAGTGTATTTCTGGAAGCTCAGTGTGACGTGGCATCGCCTCAGACGGCCACAGCGATGTAAACAAGATGAAACAAGACTGCCGAAAACATGAAGTAAACATCAACAGCTATCAACAGACTCAAATAGCCGTAAGGTAATCTTCAAACAGACGTGGAAAGTCGTAAATATGATAAAATTGCGCAAAGGGCGTTTGTAGCGTCGTCACTCGGCAGAGCAGAACCCGTAAACCGTAAATATGAGACCATCTTGACACCCGGAATGGGCGAGTTAAGATCACGTGACGATGTTAGGATAGAATATCACAAGACTACGCATGCGCGGAGTTCTGTTGACTGAAAGAAATAAGGGAATAAATATCAATTTTAGATAGCAAATGAACTAATGAAAGAAAATATTAAAATAAAAAAACGTCTGTGAAATAGATTGTAAAAGGAGATGGAAGCTTCATATTCAAGTAATTCTTTGTCAATCGCAAAGCTCTTATTCATCTTTTCATCAGCATTTGCCTTTCAGCGTCGAGAGGAGATATAGTTTGTTGTAAAGTTAAAGGTAAAGTACGAGACTTGAATCGGCGTCTTAGCACGCGAGTTTAGCACGTGATGGTAGATATTAGATTGTGGAAGGACATGATCGCCTAGGCCGACCGGTATGACACATGATGATGATGATGTTGATGATGATGATGATGATGATGATGATGACGATGATGATGATGAAAGTACGAGACTTGAAATGGGTTTCTTAGCACGCGAGTTTAGCACGTGATGGTAGATATAAGATTGTGGTAGGACATGATCGCCTAGGCCGACCGGTATGGCACATGATGATGATGATGATGTTGATGATGATGATGATGATGATGATGATGATGATGATGATGAAAGTACGAGACTTGAAATGGGTTTCTTAGCACGCGAGTTTTCACCCATATGTGCTCGGCCGCCTGTCCGGTAGTGTTCGGAGACTTCTGGATAGTGTCGCTTCAATCATCGAAACTCACAATGCGAGGCGGCATTCCTCATCTTCCCAGAGTACTACCCTGGTACCCATTTCTGCCAGCAGCTGGGTCGACCGCGGGGGTATTTTTTTTTTCCCAAACACGAGTACAACTCACACTGCTCCCAGCGAGAATCGAACACGGGTTGTCCGAAAGTCGGGTGGTCTTCCCAACTACCCTACCGATGAGATATGGTTTGCTCTCTTTTTCTCTTCTGTTCGCCTCTGCTGCTATTATGTTTACTAGTACTATTTCTAATATTCCATCAATTCATCTTTTTCGTGATTGGCCCTTGGGTCTGGTGTTCTCGTCATGTTTAATCAAAGGCTCGTTGTGTTGTGTTTTAATCTTTCTGTCTTATCACGTAACCAGATGTTTTTTTATCAGTTTTTCTTTATGTTTTCTGTCACGGAAATTATTCCTAACTTTTTTCTCAGTTCTTCATTTGTAGTCGTATTTCTCAGGCTGTTTCTTGTCTTACTTCTAATATATTTTATCTCGTTAGTGATGATGTCTTCTCTTGTTTTCCTATTGGTATAATTAACATCTTCTCTTGTCTATCTATTAATATACTTAATATCTTTTCTTGTCCTTCTATTGAGATATCTAATATCTTCTATTGTCTTCCAATTGATATAATTAATGTCTTTTCTTGTCCATCTTTTGATATAAATAATATCTTCTCTTGTCATCCTATTGATACGTTTAATATCTTCTCTTGCCCATTTATTTTTCTTCTCCTTCTTCTTTCCTTCCTCATTTGCCTTTCAGCGTCGAGGGGAGATATAATTTACGGTATTTTGCTCTTCTGTTCGCCTCTGCTGCTGTTAT
This sequence comes from Megaustenia siamemsis, assembly GCA_032433765.1. Classification (NCBI taxonomy): domain Eukaryota; kingdom Metazoa; phylum Mollusca; class Gastropoda; order Stylommatophora; family Ariophantidae; genus Megaustenia; species Megaustenia siamemsis. Next base: position 4,941,885 of record JAVIAB010000104.1, read on the forward strand.
GTTTCCTAGTGCTTCTAATATTCCATCGATCCATCTTTTTCGTGGTCGACTCTAGGGTCTGGTGTTCTCACAACGTTTGCTGAAGGTTCGTTGTGTTGTGTTTTGATCTTTCTGCCTTGTCACGTGCCTAAACCATTTTATCTGTTGTCTCTGTATATATTCTATGGTGGGGGTTATTCCTAGCTTTTTTCTCAGTTCCTTATTTCTGATCTTATCTCTCAGACTGTTTCCTGTCATTCGTCTAACACATTTCATCTATGTAGAGGTTATTTTTTCTTATTGTTCTTGCATCTAGGGTCCAGGACTGGCATTGGTAGCACAACGTTGGGATGAAGATTGTATTGTACAGTGCCCGTTTTGCCTCCAGAGTTATTTCCTTGTTGGACAATACTGGTGATAACTGTCCAATGATTTGACAAGCTTTGTTGCATCTTGATTCCATCAATTGATATAATTAATATCTTCTCTTGTCTTCTATTTGATATAACTTCTTTTTCCTTAGTTCTAATTTTAATATTTTTTTACTGTTTAGAAATTGAATATCGCATCCCTTGACACTCTTAGATTTGCATTTATTTGGTTCATATTTTTTATCTTTTTTCTGTCATATTTTAGTTCAAAAAGACTAAAACTTTGATCATAAACAAAGAAAATACTCAAAACCCACAAGTGGATATCAAAACTTAAGGAATAGACCTGGAGACAGTTCAGAACTACAACTACCTTGGACATACTATAACCAGTGATGGAAAATGTAAAACTGAGATAAACAAAAAAATAGGAATGGCAAAAAGTAATTTTAATGTCATGAAAAATATACTAACATCAAAACAAATAACACCAGGGCTAAAACTAAGAATAGCAAAATGGTTCAAAATCTTCTCAACACTCATATATGGTGCAGAAACATGGACACTAGACAAGAAAACAGAACAGATAATTGAAGGCTTTGAAATGTGGATATATAGAAGAATAGGTAGAATTGGATGGAAAGAAAATAAAACAAATGATGAAGTCTTAAAACAACTAAAAATGAAAAGAGAACTACTAAACACAATTCAAACAAGACAAATGCGATTTTTGGGCCGTGTTAAAAGACACAACAGCCTACTAAAAGTAATCTTGGAGGAGATAATACAAGGTAAAAGAGGCAGACCAAGATTAACATGGACGAGTAACATCAAAAGATGGTCAAATCAGCCTATGACAATCTATACCATCAAAGCAAGAGACAGAGCAGAATGGCACTCCATGGTAGCCAACCTTCGTTGCGGAGATGGCACTCGATGATGATGATGATGAAGATCATGATGATGATGATGATTATGATGAGTTTAGTTCCCACCTTTAGTTCCCATGCATAAATATTGACTTTACCCAATATATGTGACGTTTTGCGAGATGTCACAAAATGAAAGCACTTTTCCAAAATATCAGGTTTAACAATGAGAGGAATGTACTTTACTTCTAACATTTTTACCGATTAAAAATACACAGATTTCAAGATTATTACTAAAATGTCACTTTTATATTAAAGCAAACAGCACTGCCACAACGACACCCAAATCCTTTTCCCTACAGGGTTAAACAATTAAGAAAAAAAATACTTTCCGTTTAATTGCAAAGCTTTCCCTTTTAATAGCAGTGCTTTTCCTCTTAATTGCAAAGTAGTATTTCTTTTAATGCAATCCCTTATAATAACAAACCGTTCATTTTTAATTACAGTATCTTCCATTAACAGTTTTCCAAAAAATGAGGAAGATACTGTGCAATTCATTTTTGACAATAGAAACAAGAAAAAGAGTTCTTAGATGTTATGCAGAACCAGTCTTAACATATGGATGTGAATCATGGACAATAGGACAACATACACGAAAATCACTGGAGGCTGTTAGAAATGTGGTTTTACAGAAAAATGTTGAGAATACCATGGACAGCTAAGAAGAGTAATGAAAATGTTCTGAAAGAGGTCAAAGCAAAAAGAGAGCTAATTTCCAATATTAGGAAGAAACAATCATAATTTTTTGGCCATGTAATGAGAAGGCAACAGCTGGAATATATTGTAACAACTTGAAAATTGAGGGACGAAGAAATAGAGGAAAGCAAAGAGAAAAGATATCAGACAGCTTAAGAGAATGGCTTGGCAGAAGGTCAACACCCTACAGTGTGAAATTAGTTCCCCTACTATGTGATGTTAGTTCCCTTACTCTGTGAAATTAGTTCCCCTACTATGTTATGTTAGTTCCCTTACTCTGTGAAGTTAGTTGCCCTACTCTGTGAAATTAGTTCCCCTACTATGTGATGTTAGTTCCCTTACTCTGTGAAGTTATTTGCCCTACTGTGTGAAATTAGTTCCACTATTATGTGATGTTAGTTCCCTTACTCTGTGAAATTAGTTGTCCTACTGTGTGAAATTAGTTCCCCTACTATGTAATGTTAGTTCCCTTACTCTGTGAAGTTATTTGCCCTACTGTGTGAAATTAGTTCCCCTACTATGTGATGTTAGTTCCCTTACTCTGTGAAGTTATTTGCCCTACTGTGTGAAATTAGTTCCCCTACTATGTAATGTTAGTTCCCTTACTCTGTGAAGTTATTTGCCCTACTGTGTGAAATTAGTTCCCTACTATGTAATGTTAGTTCCCTTACTCTGTGAAGTTATTTGCCCTACTGTGTGAAATTAGTTCCCCTACTATGTGATGTTAATTCCCTTACTCTGTGAAGTTAGTGTCCCTACTGTATGAAATTAGTTCCCCTACAATGTGATGTTACTTCAATTACTCTGTGATGTTAGTTATCATACACTGTGAAGTTAGTTCCCCTACTCTGTGAGGTTATTTTCCCTACAATGTGAAGTTAGTTCCCCTACTGTGTGAAGTTAGTTGCACTACTCTGTGAAGTTAGTTCCCTACTCTGTCAGGTTATTTTGCCTACTCTGTGAAGTTAGTTCCCCTACTCTGTGAGGTTATTTTGCCTACTCTGTGAAGTTAGTTCCCCTACTCTGTGAAGTTAGTTCCCCTACTCTGTGAATTTAGTTCCCCTACTCTGTGAAGTTAGTTCCCTACTCTGTGAAGTTAGTCCCCCTACTCTGTGAAGTTAGTTTCCCTACTCGATGAAGTTAGTTCCCATACTTTGTGAAGTTAGTTCCCCTACTCTGTGAAGTTAGTTCCAATACTGTGTGAAGTTAGTTCCCCTACTGTGTGAAGTTAGTTCCCCTATTCTGTGAAGTTAATTGCCTTAATATGTAAAGTTAGCTCCCCAAATTCGTGAATTTAGTTGCCCTAATATGTGAAGTTAGTTCTACTACGTAAAGTTAGTTGCCCTTCTATGTGAAGTCAGTTCCACAATTATGTGAAGTTAGTTGCCCTTCTATGTAGTTAGTTCCACTACTCCATGAAGTTAGTTCCTCTACTGTGTGAACTTAGTTCCCTTACTGTGTGAAGATAGTTCCCCTACTCGGTGAAGTTAGTTGCCTTACTCTGTGAAGTTAGTTCCCTTACTATGTGAAGTTAGTTCCCCTACTCTGTGAAGTTAGTTCCTCTAATGTGTGAAGTTAGTTCCCTTACTGTGTGAAGTTAGTTCCCCTAAGGTGAAGTTAGTTCACCTACTCTGTGCAGTTAGTTCCCCTACTGTGTGAAGTTAGTTCCCATATTGTGTGAAGTTAGTTCCCATATTGTGTGAAGTTAGTTCCCCTACTGTGTGAAGTTAGTTCCTTAACTGTGTGAAGTTAGTTCCCCTACTCTGTGAAGTTAGTTTCCCTATTGTGTGAAGTTAGTTCCCCTACTGTGTGAAGTTAGTTCCCATATTGTGTGAAGTTAGTTCCCCTACTGTGTGAAGGTAGTTCCTTAACTGTGTGAAGTTAGTTCCCCTACTCTGTGAAGTTAGTTTCCCTATTGTGTGAAGTTAGTTCCCCTACTGTGTGAAGTTAGTTCCCCTAATGTGTGAAGTTAGTTCCCTTACTCTGTGAAGTTAGTTCCCCTAATGTGTGAAGTTAGTTCCCCTACTATGTGAAGTTAGTTCCCCTACTTTGTGAAGCTAGTTCCCCTACTGTGTGAAGTTAGTTCCTCTACTGTGTGAAGTTAGTTCCCCTACTGTGTGAAGTTAGTTCCCCTACTGTGTGAATTTAGTTCCCCTACTCGGTGAAGTTATTTCCCCTACTCTGTGAAGTTAGTTCCCCTACTGTGTGAAGTTAGTTCCCCTACTCGATGAAGTTATTTCCCCTTCTGTGTGAAGTTAGTTCCCCAACTGTGTGAAGTTAGTTCCCCTACTGTGTGAAGTTAGTTCCCCTAATCTGTGAAGTTAGTTCCCTTACTGTGTGAAGTTAGTTCCCGTACTGTGTGAAGTTAGTTCCCATACTCGGTGAAGTTAGTTCCCCTACTCTGTGAAGTTAGTTCCCATACTGTGTGAAGTTAGTTCCCCTACTCTGTGAAGTTAGTTCCCCTACTCGGTGAAGTTAATTGCCCTACTTTGTGAAGTTAGTTCCCCTACTCTGTGAAGTTAGTTCCCTTACTCGGTGAAGTTAGTTCCCCTACTGTGTGAAGTTAGTTCCCCTAAGGTGAAGTTAGTTCCCCTACTGTGTGAAGTTGGTTCTCCTACTCTGTGAAATTAGTTCCACTACTGTGTGAAGTTAGTTCCCCTACTGTGTGAAGTTAGTTCCCCTTCTGTGTGAAGCTAGTTCCGCTACTCTGTGAAGTTAGTTCTCTACTTTGTGAAGTTAGTTCCCCTACTCTGTGAAGTTAGTTCCCCTACTGTGTGAAATTAGTTCCCCTACAATTTGAAGTTAGTTCCCCTCATGTGTGAAGTTAGTTGCCTTACTTTGTGAAGTTAGTTCCCCTACTATGTTAAGTTAGTTCCCAAACTATGTGTGGTTAGTTGTCCTACTATATGAAGTTAGTTGCCCAACTATGTAAAGTTAATTGCCCTGCTTTGTAAATTTAGTTCCACTACTATGTGAAGTTAGTTGCCATACTATGTGTAGTTAGTTGCCCTATTCTGTGCAGTTAGTTGCCCTATTCTGTGAAGTTAGTTGCCCTACTATGTGACGTTAGTGGCCCTACTATGTGAAGTTAGTTGCCCTACTATGTGAAGTTAGTTGCCCTACTATGTGAAGTTAGTTGCCCTACTATGTGAAGTTAGTTGCCCTACTATGTGAAGTTAGTTGCCCTACTATGTAAAGTTAGTTGCCCTACTATGTGAAGTTAGTTGCCCTACTATGTGAAGTTAGTTGCCCTACTATGTGAAGTTAGTTGCCCTATTCTGTGAAGTTAGTATCCTTTCTATGTGAAGTTAGTTCCCTCACTATGTGAAGTTAATTGCCCTATAATGTGAAAGTAGTTGCCTTACTGTGTGAAGTTAGTTGCCCTATTCTGTGAACTGATTTTCCCATTCTATGGTGGGAAAAGATCTATGATTCTAAGCCAATCAGCTCTAAGCTGTAGTTATTGTTGTAGTTGTAGTTATTGTTGTAGTTGTAGTTGTAGTTCTAGTTCTAGTTGTAGTTGTAGTTGTAGTTGTAGTTGTAGTTATTGTTGTAGTTGTAGTTCTAGTTCTAGTTGTAGTTGTAGTTGTAGTTGTAGTTATAGTTGTAGTTATAGTTATAGTTGTATTTGTAGTTATAGTTATAGTTGTAGTTGTAGTTATAGTTGTAGTTGTAGTTATAGTTGTAGTTGTAGTTATAGTTATAGTTATAGTTGTAGTTGTAGTTGTAGTTGTAGTTATAGTGTTAGTAATAGTTGTAGTTGTAGTTATAGTTGTAGTTGTAGTTATAGTTGTAGTTGTAGTTGTAGTTATAGTTGTAATTGTAGTTGTAGCTATAGTTATAGTTGTAGTTGTAGTTATAGTTGCAGTTGTAGTTATAGTTGGAGCTGTAGTTATTGTTGTAGTTGTAGTTGTAGTTGTAGTTATAGTTGGAGCTCTAGTTATTGTTGTAGTTGTAGTTATTGTTGTAGTTACAGTTATAGTTATAGTTATAGTTATAATTGTAGTTATAGTTATAGTTGTAGTTGTAGTTGTTGTTATAGTTATAGTTGTAGTTGTAGTTATAGTTGTAGCTGTAGTTGTAGTTATAGTTATAGTTATAGTTATAGTTATAGTTGTAGTTATATTTGTAGCTGTAGTTATAGTTATAGTTGTAGTTTTAATTATAGTAATAGCTGTAGTTATAGTTATTGTTGTAATTATAGTTATAGTTGTAGTTGTAGTTGTAGTTACAGTTGTAGTTGTAGTTATAGATATAGTAGTAGTTGTAGTTATAATTGTAGTTATAGCTGTATCTATAGTTATAGTTTTAGTTGAAAGAAAGCAGAAATAAAGGACTCAGCCTTAATAGCAAAAAGACAGAGGTAATGGTAACAACAAAGAAAAAGACATCACCTCAGTACAAA
>JAVIAB010000104.1:4953264-4993264 GCA_032433765.1 Megaustenia siamemsis
CAGTCATAGCCCAAATATAGTAGCCTCCGGTAGTCATAGCTGACTATAGTAGTCTCCGTCAGTCATAGTTGACTATAGTAGTTTTCATCACTCATAGTGGACTATATTAGCCACCGGTAGTCACAGTTGACTATAGTAGCCTCTGTCAGTCATAATGGACTATAGTAGCCTCCGGTAGTCACAGTTGACTATAGTAGCCTCTGTCAGTCATAGTTGACTATAGTAGTCTCCGTCAGTCATAGTTGACTATAGTAGCCTCGTCAGTCATAGTTGACTATAGTAGCCTCTGGTAGTCATAGTTGACTATTGTAGCCTCTGGTAGTCATAGTTGACTATAAGAGCCTCCGTCAGTCATAGTTGACTATAGTAGCCTCTGGTAGCCATAGTTGACTATAGTAGCCTCCGTCAGTCATAGTTGACTATAGTAGCCTCTGGTAGTCATAGTTGACTATAAGAGCCTCCGTCAGTCATAGTTGACTATTGTAGCCTCTGGTAGCCATAGTTGACTATAGTAGCCTCCGTCAGACATAGTTGACTATAGTAGCCTCTGGTAGTCATAGTTGACTATTGTAGCCTCTGGTAGTCATAGTTGACTATAAGAGCCTCCGGTAGTCATAATTGACTATAGTAGCCTCTGGTAGTCAAAATCGACTATAGAGCCTCCGGTAGTCATAGTTGACTATAGTAGCCTCTGGTAGTCAAAGTAGACTATAGTAGCCTCCGTCAGTCATATTTGACTATAGTAGACTCTGGTAGTCATAATTGACTATAGTAGTCTTTGTCAGTCATAGTTGACTATAGTAGCCTCCGTCAGTCATAGTTGACTATAGTAGCCACTGGTAGTCATAGTTGACTATAGTAGCCTCCGTCAGTCATAGTTGACTATAGTAGCCTCCGGTAGTCATCGTTGACTATAGTAGTCTCCCGTAGTCATAGTTGACTATAGTAGCCTCTGGTAGTCATCGTTGACTATAGTAGTCTCCCGTAGTCATAGTTGACTATAGTAGCCTCCGTCTGTCATAAATGTCTGTAGCAGCCACGTCAGTCATAGTTGACTTTAGACTTTACACCATCATCATCGCCATCATCATCATCATCACAGAGTGCCGTCTCCGCATCGAAGGTTGGCAACCATGGAGCGCCATTCCACTCTGTCTCTTGCTTGGACAGTGCAGTTTGTCATAGGCTAACTTGTCCATCTTATGATGTTACTCGTCCATGATGTGTTGGTCTGCCTCTGCCTCTTTTACCTTGCATTTTCCCTTCCAAGATTACTTTTATAAAGCTTCTGTGTCTTTTAACATGACCCAAATATCTAATTTGTCTTGTTTGAATTAGAATTTCTCTCCATGACTTACTTTGGAGTGTTACGCGATGAGGCTCCAATCTATTTCACGGTGGTCTGCCATATTCGTCTTTCGTGTCCTGAATATGTCTCTTGTGTACCACACACTTTACTGTTTTCGCTTTCTGGGCCGTTGATCATTTCTGATTCTTCCGCCCCATCTACCGTCACAGACTTTGTACATTCCCGACAGGTGCCATTGTTGTCAAAATATATTTTTGCCTGTCGAACCGTCGAACACACGTTGGCCTATCGGTGATGGGGTAAAACACATCGAGGCTAGAAAAATGAATAATATTCCACTGAAATGTCTATACAGTTTACAGTCCATCCACTCGTCAGAAGTAAACATAACTACAACGGGGAATAGCAGCACATTATTTCACAACTAGACTGCCACGTAAATAATTTAAACACATCAGCAAGAGTCGAGTTAGAAAAACTATATACACGCAGATTTTGCAGCGCCCCTATGAAATCTTTTATTTTCTTTACTTTCGCCGTGTATTCTCTTTTCTATGAATCTTTCTGCTTCTTGTTTGAGTTGGAGCTTTAGAGTGTGTTTCCAAAGATTGCGGTCTGCAGTATTTCTTACCATGCTGCAGGGTTTATGCTCAGAGTCTTCATGTCACGTTTACACACGTCTACAAATCAATGTTTTTGGCGCCCCCTAGTTCTTTTACCATCTGCTAGATGTCTATAGAGTATATCTTTTGGTTTGCGGCCATCTTTCATACGGTGTAAGTGACCAAACCAGCGTAGCCTACGTTCTTTGAGCAGCGTGTAGATGTTCGGGAGGCCTGTGCGAGTGAGGACCTCCATGTTTGTCACTTTATTCATTTCTTCATTACAAGATTGATTTAACATTGAAGTTGAACATGTTTATTTTGCGGTTAACCTTTTTCTGTGAATATTGTTATCTTTCACTTCCCAGAAAACTGCAGAATTCGTGGAACTATCAAGGCCAGGCTGCAAGAGCTACAGATGTTGACGTCACTGTTGCAGCAACGTCGTACCCCGGGCAACAGCGATGACAGGATTCTGGGATTGAACTCGTACCTTCTTCCGGCAAAGACCTTCCCCCGAGGCTTGTACGAGAGTGATGATAAATACGTGCCGGCAGTCAAACGACAGCGGCCATGTTTCTGGTCCGTTGTGACTTGCTATTGATTACACTAACATTACGCATTTCTCCCTCTTGTTTTTGTTATCTTTCTTTTCGGTTGTGAAAATGAAAGACGTTTTCTATTAGTTACCAGTCTGTCCTTCTGTTTGTTACTGTTTTGTTATATTTGTGTGTGTCTGTCGTTGTATTCTGTTAAATAAAAATGTATGTGCATGTATGTTGATGTTGTTGGTTTGTATTTTCGATTGTTCTTTAGTTCCGATCAACACAATTGATCGTTCTTTAGTTCCAACTAACTCATTTGAATGTTCAATAGTTAGAATGAACATAATTGATGTTCCGTTAGTCCCAATCAACTTATTGATTGTTGTGCAGTTTCAAAAAACTAGATTGTTTACTTTTTTTTATCTTGAGCATTACAATTACTTTTTGTCATTCCTATTCTTTTGAACATATGGATGTGAATCATGGACAATAGGACAACAGACAAGAAAATCACTGGAGTCTGTAGAAATGTGGTTTTGCAGAAGAATGTTGAGAATACCATGGACAGCTAAGAAGTGTAATGAAGACGTTCTGAAAGAGGTCAAAGCAAAAAGAGAGCTAATTTCCAATATTAGGAAGAAACAATCATCAATTTTTGGCCATGTAATGAGAAGAGAACAGCTGGAATATATTGTAACAACTGGGGAGATTGAGGGACGAAGAGATAGAGGGATGCAAAGAGAGAAAAGATATCAGACCTTAAGAGAATGGCTTGGCAGAAGGTCAACAACAGAAATGATAAATAACTGTTGAGATCGAAAGTTGTGGAGAGACATGATCACCTACGCCAGCAGGCATGGTATTTGAGGAAGATGTTTTTTCTTTCTTTCTTCACTTCCTCTTGTACGTGTTTTGGTGTCGAGGGAGATACAAAGTTCTGGTTCTCTCTCTTCTGGTATCTTCATTAATTATCAATTAATGTTGATGTAGCATTTCTTTGATGTTGTATGCCCATCTTACTCTGGGTCTGCCTCTTGCTCTTCTCTCTTCTCCTCTTTAATACACGCATGTATGATAACGGATCTCACAGCATTTTTTATAGATGGTTAAACCAGTTTATTTGTTGTTTCTGTATATAGCTTAGGACAGGTTCAATGTCTTTAGCCTTTAGCTTTGACTAGCGTCACCGCAGTCTGGGCATTACCCTATTCACTCTGTCGATGTGGCACTGTCCTACATTGATTGAACATATTGCGATCTTTGACACTGAGAATGCTAAATTTCGACAGAATAAATCGTTTCGATCTATTTTTGGTTTTACGTTTGCCCCATTATAAACTAGTCCGGAACCTCCGGTCAATATGGCGGATAGGCGGCAGGAACTGTTAAATGATGTGTCTGAAAAGTGTTCCTTGTTGCAGTTTCCTCATATTGCAAGTTCGGTTTGTTGCAGGAGCTAATGAGTTAAGTGCTCTGTGCACACCGTGAGCTGTGCGTTTCATCCGTTTTGATCATGTTTCGATATTCCGATTGTTTACGATGGATGATGATTCGTATGACGCGGAACAGACTGCTGTGCAGTTTCGCCTTATGTCCCTTAGCGTGTGCTGAGACAGCAATGATGGGGACTGCAGCTGCCTTTCTTTGTTTGGGAGATGAAATATTAATTCAGATGATTCCACTGGCACGGGCGGTTGAGCAATTATGGATTTTTATTCGTTTAGAGTGATACCAGGGCCTTCCATAACCATAACCCGACTATTTTCAACGCCTTCTTTTCGCATCACATCCCCAATAAATGTAGATTGTCTCTTCCTTATGATTTTGATGATATTTCTAGTTTCTCCAGCTCGTTTAAACATTCTTCATTTGTAATTTTTGCTATCCATGGAATTCGTAGTATTCTTCTGATAAACCACATCTCAGCTGCCTCTAATGTTCTTTGTTTCTCCTTGCTTATCGTCCATGACTACTCCAATGTTAAGTCAGTCTTATTATATGGCTGTGAAACATGGAGAACAAGTAAAATGACAATCATAAAGATACAGATTTTCATTAATGGATGCTTACGCAGGATAAAATGATGGAAATGGCAGAACGAAATCACTAACATAGAATTATGGAAATGTACCAGTCAAATACCAGTGGATAAAGAGATACAGCGAAGACGATGGCGCTGGATAAGGGCACACACTACGGAAGCCAACTGAGAGTATTACACAACATGCTCTTTTTAGGAATCCCCATGGGAAAAGACAAAGAGGAAGACCAAGGAATTCTTGGAGAAGAATTAAGAAATAATGGAAGCAGAGATGAAGATGATGGGGAAGACATGGAATGATCTTAAAAGAATGACAAAAAACAGAACGACTTGAAAGTGTTTGTTGATGATCAATGCTTCACAGGGAGCTGAAAGTATTTGTTGAAGACCTATGATCCACAGGGAGCTGAAAGTGTTTGTTGATGACCTATGCTCCACAAGGAGCTGAAAGTGTTTATTAAAGACATATGCTCCACAGGGACCTGAAAGTGTTTATTAAAGACTTATGCTCCACAGGGAGCTGAAAGTGTTTATTAAAGACATATGCTCCACAGGGACCTGAAAGTGTTTATTAAAGACTTATGCTCCACAGGGAGCTGAAAGTGTTTATTAAAGACCTATGCTCCACAGGGAGCTGAAAGTGTTTATTAAAGATTTATGCTCCACAGGGACCTGAAAGTGTTTATTAAAGACTTATGCTCCACAGGGACCTGAAAGTGTTTATTAAAGACTTATGCTCCACAGGGACCTGAAAGTGTTTATTAAAGACTTATGCTCCACAGGGACCTGAAAGTTTTTATTAAAGACTTATGCTCCACAGGGACCTGAAAGTGTTTATTAAAGACCTATGCTCCACAGGGAGCTGAAAGTGTTTATTAAAGACTTATGCTCCACAGGGACCTGAAAGTTTTTATTAAAGACTTATGCTCCACAGGGACCTGAAGTGTTTATTAAAGACCTATGCTCCACAGGGAGCTGAAAGTGTTTATTAAAGACTTATGCTCCACAGGGACCTGAAAGTGTTTATTAAAGACTTATGCTCCACAGGGACCTGAAAGTTTTTATTAAAGACTTATGCTCCACAGGGACCTGAAAGTGTTTATTAAAGACCTATGCTCCACAGGGAGCTGAAAGGTAGAAGATCGTCCACGACTCACTAACCAATCGGATGTCCAATCATTCCAACAACCAACCCATTAACTATTCAACAAACGAATCAACCAACGATTCAGCCAATCAACCAACCAATACAAAATCCAGCTCCCAAAACGAAAGTACAAACATGAAAACACAAAATTCTTAAGCCATTTCGCATTATTTGACTGCAAATTCTTTATATAGCCAGAACTCATGAACTTTAAAAATTTACATATTCATGGGTCATAGGTTATAATAGTGATAGCTCATTGGTTAGGCATTATTTGGGAAAGTCCACTTTTCTTGGTTTATGGGTGATGAAGGCTGGGCAAATACACGTTGAATTTAACATGAAAATTCATTAAATTTGACAAATATAAGCAAAATATGAAACTAATATTAATAAATGATCACATTTTAATTGGCCTGTAGAATTGACAGAATTTTGAGCTGTTATTGAATATAAATAATACCGAGAAATAAGACTTATAGTGTATTACAATACATTAAACTATTACAATAAATACGTGTTGCTACATTACCTATAAAGTATTACAGTGCTGCAGTCTGTAAACAATTTCTACAAATTTGAAAAATTGCTACACAAACTACGACAATATACAAAACTGTCACAAAACATACAGATGGTTCCTATTCCGCCATTTTCAGATTAATGTTCTTCATTTTGATTTTTATTTAACTTTCGTGTTCATATTTGTTATTATGGAATCATCATCATCATGTGCCATACCGGTTGGCGTAGGCGATCATGTCCTTCCACAATCTTCTAACTCCAGTGCATCGTGTCAGTTCTGTTGTTGGCTATTTTCCATGTCATGTCACCAAGTTATCTAGTATCTTCTCTCTTTGTCGTCCGCGTTCTCTCTTTCCCTGTATTTTGCCAGTTGTAACCAAATATCCCAACTTTCTTCTTCTCATGTGCCAGAAAAATGTTGATTGTTTCTTTCTGATATTTTTTAGGATCTCCCTTTTTGTGTTGCCTCTTGAGAATGTCCTCGTTGATCTTTTTAGCTGTCCAGGGAACTTTCAACATTCTTCTGAGAAATCCCATCTCTGTGGAATCCTATCGTCTTTCATTTGTTTATCTACTGTCCATGATTCGCTTCCATAGGTCAGAATTGGCTCTATATAGCACCGATGAACTCTCTTTCTCACTTCTATTGACAAAGATATTTTTCATTTTCTGAAATGCTATTTGTCCTGAGCTATTCTGCTATTTATTTCCGTGGTGCATCTTCCGTCTGATGTTATTATTGTGCCCAAGTATTTCACACGTTGCACTTGTTTCAAATTTGTCCTGTTTATTTTTATGCTGTATGCTGGTGATGATTGTTTCTTCGATATAACCATTACTTCTAATTTCTTACAATTCAGACTAAGACCTTTATTTTTGTTTTCTTTACTATTATGGCAAAATAAACATAAAAAAATAAAGAGACAATAAGCAAAGATTGTTATAAAACCTACAGATGGCTGTAAAGTTAAAAGACCTAAAGATTCTTACTGGACCTACACAATGTTTTCCTTAAAACTTGATATTCCTCACAAACGATCAGAACTATATATTTCATAAGGTCTATACATATTATGCGACCTGTATTCATTTATTTAAATTAAACTCAAAAACAACTGTCGAATTTAAAGCGAAGGTGTGTACTGTAAAGCACTGAATCTTATTTCTACAGAAGACCCTAACGACAATAACAAGTTACTATAATATTATTTCCGAAACGTTACATTCCAAATTAGTTTAGATTTTACTGTAAACATTCCGCTTAATTAGAGATTATAAATAGATAGCGAACATTACTTGACAAACAACAAAGAAATACCATTATTAGGAAAATTAATAAAAAGTATGTTTACATCTCTTGACCTCGATAACTTAAAAATTGCGTATCTATTTATACATTGTTCCGGCCGTTTTATCTACCAATGATTGGATGGCTAATATTGGGGGTTTCCCACAATATATATATAGTTTATTACTTAGTGCAGGCATTCCCACTGACAATATTGGATAGTTCGGGAATACCCCTTACAAAGCCGCATTTCGAGCGAACAAATGCATCCACAAAGCCATCACAGGTTAAGTCGCCACAATAGTAATCGATACATCTGAAATGGGAACGGTGATACGTATTCATTACATGATTAAATGTAAAATATTACATAGTAAAATAATTGCATGAATTTAAATATATGGGAACATTGTTAACCTCAGATTGTAGGTGTACAATAGAGGTGAGCTGCAGAATGGTTGAAATGTTTGTTTATCCTATTCTATCTTTGCTTGTTCTATTCTGTATTTCCTTGCTCCATTATATCCTTGCTTGTTTATATTCTGTCTTTACTTGTTCTATTCTGTATTTCCTTGCTCCATTATATCCTTGCTTGTTATATTCTGTCTTTGCTTGTTCTATTCTGTATTTCCTTGCTCCATTATATCCTTGCTTGTTATATTCTGTCTTTGCTTGTTCTATTCTGTATTTCCTTGCTCCATTATATCCTTGATTGTTATATTCTGTCTTTACTTGTCCTATTCTGTATTTCCTTGCTCCATTATATCCTTGCTTGTTATATTCTGTCTTTGCTTGTTCTATTCTGTATTTCCTTGCTCCATTATATTCTTGCTTGTTATATTCTGTCTTTGCTTGTTCTATTCTGTATTTCCTTGCTCCATTATATCCTTGCTTGTTATATTCTGTCTTTACTTGTCCTATTCTGTCTCTGCAAAATGAGATGCAAAAGCAGCTTTCCAAACAATGAGGAAGATACTGTGCAATCCATTTTTGACAATAGAAACAAGAAAAATAGTTCTTAAATGTTATGTAGAGCCAGTCTTAACATATGGATGTGAATAATGGACAATAGGGCAACAGACAAGAAAATCACTGGAGTCTGTAAAAATGTGGTTTTACAGAAAAATGTTGAGAATACCATGGACAGCTAAGAAGAGTAATGAAAATGATCTGAAAGAGACCTAAGCAAAAAGAGAGCTAATTTCCAATATTAGGAAGAAACAATCATCATTTTTTGGCCATGTAATGAGAAGAGAACAACTAGAATATATTGTGACAACTGGAAAAATGAGGGACGAAGAGATAGAGGGAAGCAAAGAGAAAAGATACCAGACAGCTTAAGAGAATGGCTTGGCAGAAGGTCAACAACAGAAATGATAAATAACTGTCGAGATTGAAAGTTGTGGAGAGAGCATGATCACCTACGCCGGCACTTGATGATGATGACATGATTAAAAAGGCTGTTGAGAACAATTTAAATGTAGAATGAAGTTTTGTTGGAACTAATTATTTTATTTTAATTAATTATAGTAATTATTATTTCAACTATATTACTATAATTACTTATCATAATATATCTACGCACACTTCTATCATCATCATCATGTGCCATACCGGTTGGGGAAAGACAACCGCGTCCTTCAACAATCTTCTATTCACCGACATCGTATCAGTTCTGTTGTTGACTGTTTTCCATGCCATGAAACCAAGCTATCCAGTATTTTCTCTCTTTGTCGTCCGCGATTTCCCTTTCCTTTTATTTTACCAGTTGTAACCAAGTATTACAACTTTCCTCTTCTCATAATGTGGCCGAAAAATGTTGATTGTTTCTTTCTGACGTTTTTTTTTTAGGAGCTACCTTTTTGGTTGGCCTATTTGAGTATTTCTTCATTGGTCTTTTTAGCTGTCCAGGGAACTTTCAACATTCTTCTGAGAAATCCCATCTCTGTGGCCTCTAATCGTCTTTTAATTTGTTTGTCTACTGTCCACGATTCGCTTCCATAGGTCAGAATTGGTTCTATATAGCACCGATGAACTCTCTTTCTCACTTCTATTGACATAGATTTGTTGCATAAGATATTTTTTTCATTTTCTGAAATGCTATTTTGGCCTGAGCTATTCAGCTTTTTATTTCTGTGGTGCATCTTCCATCTGATGTTATTATTGTGCCCAAGTGTTTGAAACGTTGCACTTTCTTCAGTTTTGACATTTCTATTAGCTTAATAAATTAAGCACCTTTGGACCTGCCCTTAATTCATTAGAGAGAAAGTACTGATCAGGTATCATCCACCTACCTTCCAACCAGAAGCAAAACATCCGTTGAGTTACTTCCAGGGTCGGTACATCGGACAAAACGAGGCTCGTCAAATGTCCAGAAACATCCTGCAGTCGCGGCATCGACTTTATCTTTAGTGTCACACTGCTTCAGCTTCTCTGCGACCACATCACAACCATGTGATGCGTCTGGCCTGTGGAGCAAAATTAATAGTTACAATCTCTGTCCTGATATAGGAAACTTCCAGTTCATTATAATAATTGATATATATATTTTTTTCATAGTATCTTGATATAAGTTCCTTCCTACATCTGTATTTCTATACATCTGTATCTTGATATAAGTTCCTTCCTACATCTGTATTTCTATAAATCTGTATCTTGATATAAGTTCCTTCCTATATCTGTATTTCTATAAATCTGTATCTTGATATAAGTTCCTTCCTACATCTGTATTTCTATAAATCTGTATCTTGATATAAGTTCCTTCCTACATCTGTATTTCTATACATCTGTATCTTGATATAAGTTCCTTCCTATATCTGTATTTCTATACATCTGTATCTTGATATAAGTTCCTTCCTATATCTGTATTTCTATAAATCTGTATCTTGATATAAGTTCCTTCCTACATCTGTATTTCTATACATCTGTATCTTGATATAAGTTCCTACCTACATCTGTATTTCTATACATCTGTATCTTGATATAAGTTCCTTCCTACATCTGTATTTCTATAAATCTGTATCTTGATATAAGTTCCTTCCTACATCTGTATTTCTATAAATCTGTATCTTGATATAAGTTCCTTCCTACATCTGTATTTCTATACATCTGTATCTTGATATAAGTTTCTTCCTACATCTGTATTTCTATACATCTGTATCTTGATATATGTGTCGTCATACATCTGTATCTTGATATATGTATCGTCATACATCTGTATCTTGATATATGTATCGTCATACATCTGTATCTTGATATATGTATCGTCATACATCTGTATCTTGATATATGTATCGTCATACATCTGTATCTTGATATATGTATCGTCATACATCTGTATCTTGATATATGTATCGTCATACATCTGTATCTTGATATATGTATCGTCATACATCTGTATCTTGATATATGTATCGTCATACATCTGTATCTTGATATGTGTATCATCATACATCTGTATCTTGATATATGTATCATCATACATCTGTATCTTGATATATGTATCATCATACATCTGTATCTTGATATATGTATCATCATACATCTGTATCTTGATATGTGTATCATCATACATCTGTATCTTGATATGTGTATCATCATACATCTGTATCTTGACATCAGCTACTACTCTATAGCAACATATGAATACGAGCCGTGGAAAATCTCGCAAATAGCAACGTTGAAAATCGACTCATTCTAAGTCAAATGTTACAGAAAAATCCTTTAGACAGACACCTTGAATAAAGAAAATAGAGCAATGAAGACAATACAAGATTTAAACATGATAATTATCTGGTTGATAAACACCATTCTACTGAGGAAATTAAAATACTATGGCCTCGTCAAAATACACAACGGGCTGGAAAGAACAATAATGGTTCCTGGCAGTGGCGTATACTGGTTTTGCGGTCTGGGCTACCGACAATATAATAAATAAAAACATACATTATATTCAGTAGGCTAACATAAAGTAATATTTTCTAATGACATCACTACATTTTAAATTACTTACTTATTTATGTTAATTATATCCGTCTTGTTTGGGACGAAAATGTCTTGATGACTTTGTCATTGAAAGTACTGTTGGGTTAGTTTATAAGTTTTTGAGGAAATGATTTCTCAATGGACATCAATGCCAAACCAGATAATCGTTCTTGTGTCTGAGTTGATCGACAATGAGATTTGATTCTCTTGAGAGCAGAAAAAGTTCTTTCTACAGATGCTGATGTGCATAACGTTGTTATAAATAGCTAAGGAAGTTCCGGTAATCAGACATAGTTTCACTTTCACTTTTAGCGCTTCTAATTGGCTAGATCTAACAATAATCCATGAAACCGCATTCCTCCAGCGGTAACTCCCGCTATATTATTTTGACTCCCATTTTTGAATATCAGGGTCGTTAATACTAGGTCCGGATAGAGGTAAAATGTACCGCTAGCTACGAGCGGTTTCAATGTAGAGTTGTTTCGGTTTCATTAACAAACGTTATAGTGGCCAGAGGAAAACCTTACTTTAATAAATGCAAATCAAAGCAAATAAATCCCATTGGCCTATGAAATGTGTAATAGAATAGTATAAAATTTGTAATATACTTATTTAAAAATATATAATAAATTATAATTTCCTTTTGTATTTCGTTAATATGTTCAAGACTACCGGCGGTAGCTGCGGTAACATAAAGAATACGCAACTGGTTCCTGGGCGACGTATCGGGGGCAGGCCAAGTAGAAGGGAGTTTCAAGACATCAAGGAGACCTTGAACATGACAACAGAAGAAGTGGGAGATCTGGATAGAGATAGTCTGGGAAATATGGTTTTCATCATCAAGTGTCATGCCGGTAGCTGCAGCGACCATCTCTCTCCACATCTCTAGGTCCTAAATGCATGTTATAATTTCAACCAGTGATATTTCATTATGCCATTTGGATAAGCTGCTCTTTTTTTTTTCTCTTGGTTTTCCCCTGCTCTTCTTTCCATCCATTCTGCCTGTTGTTAAAAGTATACTCAGTGTCTTCTTTTCACATCACATTCCCAATAAATGTAGATTGTCTCTTCCTTATGATTTTGATGATATTTATGGTTTCTCCAGCTCGTTTTAAACATTCTTCATTTGCAATTTTTGCTATCCATGGAATTCGTAGTATTCTTCTGATAAACCACATCTCGGCTGCCTCTAATATTGTCTATGCTATCTTACTTATTGTCCATGACTCACTTCCATAGAGTAGAACAGTTTCGATGTAGCACTTTAGGACAAGTTTTCTAAGATTAAATGACAGTGATTTGTTACATAGGATGTTTTGTATTCGATGGAATTCTGTCTTTGCTTGTCCTATTCTGTCTTTGCTTGTCCTATTCTGTCTTTGTTTGTCCCTTTCTGTCTTTGCTTGTCCTATTCTGTCTCTGCTTGTCCTATTCTGTCCTTGCTTGTCCTATTCTGACCTTACTTGTCCTATTCTCTTCTTACTTGTCCTATTCTGTCCTTGCTTGTCCTATTCTGTCCTTGCTTGTCCTATTCTCTTCTTACTTGTCCTATTCTGTCATTGCTTGTCCTATTCTGTCCTTGCTTGTCCTATTCTGACCTTACATGTCCTATTCTGTCCTTGCTTGTCCTATTCAGATTCTAATCCGATTTAGGATGCAGGAAGCAAACATGAAGGCACAAGTGGGCAGAGAACAAAATAAAGTAAAATTATGTTCTCTTAAAAAGAACTATAAATACGTTTGCCAAGATGATTGTATGTTGCACTCATTTAGATTGTTGGTAACTTGGCACCAATGTAGAAAAATGCTTGTCCAACTATTTGAAAGATAAAGAATAGTTTCGTAAAAAATTAAATTAGAGATATTGGAGCTGTGTTTCAAAATTTTAATTTTGAAAAGATAAAGATAAATATATTGAATGAGATTAGAATCTGCTGTGATCTTGCGCATGCGTCATTTGTGTGATTTCATTTCCTTGCAGATTAAGAATCTGTAAGGAGAGCTTTGGATTTAGATGTTCAATTCTTTATATCGTCGTCGTTATTATAATCATCATTATCATTATCATATATGAAGAAGGACAAACAGTCTGAGAGATAAGATCAGAAATGGAGAACTGAGAATAACGCTAGGAATAGCCCCCGCCATAGAAGATATAAAGAAACAACAGATAGAATGGTTTGGCCGCGTGACAAGGCAGAAAGATCAAAACACAACACAACGAGCCTTCAATAAACGTTGTGGGAATACTAGACCAAAGGGTCGACCACGAAAAGTTGGATTGGAATATTAGAAGCACTAGGAAACATAACAGCAGCAGAGGCGAACAGAAGAGCGAAAGGCCGCAAATTATATCTCCCCTCGACGCTGAAAGCAAAATGAGGAAGGATAGAAGAAAAAGGACAACAGCTGCGTTCACTTTCGGTGCCCCTTGGCCTTATGTTTTTTGGCGTGTGCTGTAGCTGCTATGATGGGGACTGCAGCTGCCTTTCTTTGTTTGGATCATTCAATGAGATGAGATGTTAATTCCGATGATTCCACTGACAGGGGCGGTTGAGCAATTATGTATTTTAATTCGTTTGTAGTGATACCGGGGCCTTCGACTAAAAATAACCATTATTATCATCATCGTCACCATCATCATCACCGTTATCATCATCACCCCTCCAGTGCTGTCAAAGTGACTTACAGTTGCTATATTATTCGGTCTGGACATCCTAAAGAGAGAGTTGGTGCCTACTGTCATAACCTCTCTTATCGATGTTCTTCTTAGTGTCTTTTATGTTCCACCTCTGTTTATTTTCTTTTGTTTTCATTTGAAGTACTTGCGTATTGATTCAGTTGTTATTTTATCTCGTCACATAGACGACATATGCCCACTTCTTTTCATGATTATAATTAATGAATAACGTTAATAGATTAGCACTGCTCTGTTCGTCTACACGGCTACCAGGGTCTGATCACGGTCTGTAGAGATAACAATAAAGCTACTGTAACCTGTCACGTCCATGTGGCTACCAGGGTCTGATCACGGTCTGTAGAGATAAGAATAAAGCTACTGTAACCTGTCACGTCCATGTGGCTACCAGGGTGCATACCATGGTCAGAAAAGTAACAATTGGAGGTCATAATATAAATAATCTAAGGTATGCTGATGATACAGTCTTAATCTCTAAGAGTGAAAATGAGTAACAAGAAATGTTGGACATTATAGTGAAAGAAAGCAAAAATAAAGGACTCAGCCTTAATACGAAAAAGACAGAAGTAATGGTAACAACAAAGAAAAAGACATCACCTCAGTGCAAAATAAAGACAAGTGGAACAATATTAAAACAGGTAAATGAATTTAAATATCTGGAAACAATGTTAACCTCAGATGGTAGATGTACAACAGAGGTGAGATGCAGAATGGCTCAGGCAAAAGCAGCTTTCCCAAAAATGAGGAAGATACTATGCAATCCATTTTTGACAATAGAAACAAGAAAAGGAGTTCTTGAACGTTATGTAGAACCAGTCGTAACATATGGATGTGAATCATGGACAATATTAAACAACAGACAAGAAAATCACTGGAGGCTGTAGAAATGTGGTTTTACAGAAAAATGTTGAGAATACCATGGACAGCTAAGAAGAGTAATGAAAACGTTCTGAAAGAGGTCAAAGCAAAATGAGAGATAATTTCCAATATTAAGAAGAGACAATCATCATTTTTGGGCCATGTAATGAGAAGAGAACAACTGGATTATATTGTAACAACTGGAAAAATTGAGGGACGAAGAGATAAAGGAAAGCAAAGAGAAAAGATACCAAACAGCTTAAGGAAATGACTTGATAGAAGGTTAACATCTTCTTCTTCTTCTTCTATCCTTCCTCTGCTGCCGTTGGCGTCGAGGGGAGAAACAATCTGCGATTCTTTGCTCTTCTGTTGGCATCTTCTGATGTTATTCCTCCTAGTGACTCTAGTATTCCCTTTATCCATCTCTTTCTCGGTCTTCCTCTTAATCTGGCGTTTTCGTAGCGTTTGTTTATGGCGCTTTGATTCATTGTTAGTTCTTTCTGTCTTGTTATGTGGCCGAACCAATTTATCTGTTGTTTCTTTATGTATTCGATGGCTGGTTAAATTTCGAGTTTCTTCCTCAGGTCAGTGTTTCTTACTCTGTCCCTTAAGCTGTTTCCTGTCATTCTTCTGACACATTTCATTTCTGTGGTCGTTATCTTCCTTATTGTTCTAATCAGGTCAACATCAGAAATTATAAATAACTGTCGAGATCGAAAGTTGTGGAGAAACACGATCCCCTACGCCAGCAGGCCTGGTATTCGATGCCGATGATCATATACTAAGTATTTTCCTGACTTATTTGTTTTTCAAATTAATTTTCCCTATTTCTTACTCTGCCTTCCATCTGTTATAATTTATCTCCCCTAGTTCCGAGAACGTTAGATGAGGCAGAAATCATGGCTCTCCAAGTATATGTGACTACGAGCAGGGGCGGCTGTGGGTAGAATGACAACAGCCGTATTTAATCCGCATTGCTGAAAACGTCCCAAACTTTGGGTAATTCCTGAATTTCCCTCTAAGCCCACAGGCATTAATAAAAGTATAGACTGCTGTGGTGAATCCTTCTCTAGTAATTTCTCTTATAAAGCTGTTACCATACCTTGTATGAGTAAACGTCACACCCCACTACTGGCTCCATGCTACCAGCAGCACCGTAATACTGCAATTATTTGCCTGTTCCCTTCTCTATTAATTGTTTGTCTCAGTTGATGTTTATTTCCTTGCTTTCGTTCATCACCTTTCATCCAAATGAAGACGTACATTCGAGTCTTCTTGTAATTGTAGTTAGTCGAAGGCCCCGGTATTACTGAAAACGAATTAAAATCCATAATTTCTCAACTGCCCGTGCCAGTGGAATCATCCGAATTAACATCTCATCTCACTGAAAGATCCAAACAACGAAAGGCAGATGCAATCCCCATCATAGCAGCCAAAGCACACGCCAAAATGTATAAGGCGTAGCCGCACCGAAAGTGAACGCAGCTGAACTGTCCTTCGTCATACGATATCAGCATTCATCGTAAGAAATTGCAATATACAAACACGATCCAGATGAAAAATACAGCTCACTGTGGGCACAAAGCACTAAACTCAGTAGCTCTAAACTAAACGACAGCAAGTCGTTCTTTCATTCGTTTATCGAAGTGCATTAAGCTACTTCTTCGTATGTTAATACATATATAAGTACTGTTTGTTAAATAAGTATATGTAAAGTACAAATCAACGAATATTTTTCGGGCACATCATGAGAAGAGAAAAGTTGGAATACTTGGTTACAACTGGCAAAATACAGGGAAAGAGAAATCGCGGACGACAAGGAGAGAAAATACTTGATAACCTGGTCTCATGGCTTGGAAAACAGTTAACAAGAGAACTGATACGATGCAGGGTAGATATAAGATTGTGGAAGGACATGATCGTCTAGGCCGACCGGTATGGCACATGATGATGATGATGATGATGGTGATGCTGATGATGATGATGATGGTGATGATGATGATGATGGTGATGATGATGATGATGATAGTGATGATGATGATGATGGTGATGATGATGATGATTATGATGATGATGGTGATGATGATGATGGTGATGATGATGATGATGGTGATGATGATGGTGATGATGATGGTGATGATGATGATGATGATGATGGTGATGGTGATGGTGATGATGGTGATGATGATGGTGATGATGATGGTGATGATGATGGTGATGGTGATGATGATGGTGATGATGATGGTGATGGTGATGATGATGGTGATGATGATGAGGATGATTATGATGATGATGATGATGAAAGTACGAGACTTGAAATGGGTTTCTTAGCACGCGAGTTTCCACCCACATGTGCTCGGCCGCCTATCGGAGACTTCTTGATAGTGTCGCTTCAAGCATCGAAACTCACGATGCGACGCGGCATTCCTCACCTTCCCCGAGCACTACCCTGGTACCCATTTCTGCCAGCGGCTGGGTCGACTGCGAGGTTTTTTTTTTCCCAACCACGAATACAACTCACACTGCTTCCAGCGAGAATCGAACACGGGTTGCACGAACGTCGGTAGCCCTGTCGGGTGGTTTTCCCAACTAGGCTACTGAGGCCTCCATTGACATATAAATTTGAGCTGAATGTGTAAAACCTTTGCTTCTATGCTTGGCATTTTGTTAAACTTTAAATCTAATCTGAAAGCCAATACTGCCTTCGTTATTTTGTTTTTGAATCCTATTATTTATGTCTCCCTTGTGTTCCAAAAAACAAGATATATATTAAGTGATCTATTTCTTTCTCTGATTTTCCTTCCAGGTATACAATTTCTTCCTGTGATATTAGATATTTTGATATGAGAATACAAAAAGCAAATGCTGTCACATACCAGCTTTCACTATTGTTAAGACATCCAAACATTTCTACAGCAGCTAAACAACAAATGGAGCCGTGATACCTCAGTGGTTAGTGACCTGGACTACAAAGGATAAGAGGTAGGGTCGATCCTAACCGACGGATTCCGATTCACCCAGCCTTTAATGGGTAACGGATTTTTTTCTGGGAAAGTAAAGCGGCACGGGCGTAATACCGACCACATTACCCCAAAAATCATGTGCCGAAGGTCTGTAAAATTTATGGTCACTAACACCATATTCCCTATACGCCACTTGGCGTGACGGGGTCTCTTTACCAACAAATTATAAATAGCATTTTCATACCAACTTTGTGCTATGAAAGTCAAACATGCACCCTTTCTAGATCACATTTAAGAAATATCAATATATGTGAGATGCGATGCTTGAGAAAAGTAACAAACAACACAAGAAGAGATAGAATACCAAATGAAACCATAAGAAAAATGGTAGGAATAAAACCCTGCCAAGAATATATAGAACAATAACAACTTAAATGGTTTGGCCACCTGGTCAGAATGAATCCTCACCAATCACCATCAAGGGCGTTCTTCTCAAGAAGGCATGGAAAAAGACCAAGAGGAAGACCTAGAAGAAGATGGATAGATGCAGTGACAGAGACATGTAACAACAACGGAAAATCACTAATTCAGACAGTTCGAGCAGCTCAAGAACGACAAATGATATAAACCACGACACCTTTTAGGTATCAGTGAGAAGAGAAAAGAAGAAGATGGATAGATGCAGTGACAGAGACACGTAACAACAAAGGAAAATCACTAATTCAGACAGTTCGAGCAGCTCAAGAACGACAAATGATATAACAACGAAATTTTTTTCGGGATCAGTGAGAGAGAGAGAAAAGAAGAAAGAAGAAGAAGATATTAGATATTTGATAACTCGCGTCCTTTTATTCGTTTGATCTCCAAATTCTGTTTTACCAAAGATTTGAAGACGGAAACGTTGCATTTATTTCTCCTTACTTCGTGTTCATCATCATGTGCCATACCGGTTGGCGTATGCGATCATGTCCCTCTACAATCTTCTATCTACAGTACATCGTATCAGTTCTGTTGTTGACTGTTTTCCATGCCATGACACCAAGATATCCAGTATTTTCTCTCTTTGTCGTCCGCGATCTCTCTTTCCTGTATTTTGCCAGTTGTAACCAAGTATTCCAACTTTCCTCTTTTCATGATGTACCAAATAAATGTTGATTGTTTCTTTCTGATGTTTTTTAGGAGCTACCTTTTTGTGTTGATCTCTTTGAGAATTTCTTCATTGGTCTTTTTAGCTGTCCAGGGAACTTCCAACGTTCTTCTGAGAAATCCCATCTCTGTGGCCTCTAATCGTTTTTTCATTTGTTTGTTTACTGTCCATGATTCGCTTCCATAGGTCAGAATTGGTTCAATATAGCAAAGATGAACTCTCTTTCTAACTTCTATTGACATAGATTTGTTGCATAAGATATTTTTCATTTTCTGAAATGCTATTTTGCCCTGAGCTATTCTGATTTTTATTCCTGTGGTGCATCTTCCATCTGATGTTATTATTGTGTCCAAGTATTTGATGCGTTGCACTTGTTTCAGATTTGTTTTGTTTATTTTTATGCTGCTTATCTTGATTCCCTACCACTGATATTCACGCAACATTTTTTTTTTTCAATATTTAAAAAAAATAAAATTCAGTACTTCGGAATATCTTTGGAGAGCAGAGATTGTCATATGCAAAACCAAACAAAACCCAAATATGATAAACTTGACAAAAATCACAGACATGATAAACATGACAAACATCACAAACATGACAAATATCACAAACATGACAAACATCTCAAACATCACAAACATGATAAACATCACAAACAATGACGCCTACTGGTTCTGTACAACTCCTGATGTAAATGCCCTATATAACAGGGCATCGACTATTGTCCAGGGCGGCACTGCAAGATCTACGAATGAGGTCCCACCAAATCTTTCTGGAGCTGTCGCAATGACTCTGTCATGTTCCTCAAAGAATGGATCTGCAACAGAATACATAGAAAACTTTCATAGCAAACACACTAATTTTTTATGATAATCCACATCAAAGACATTAATATCATAGAAACACCCAGAAATAAATTAAATATAATATTTGATGATAGCCAACCTGTTGAATTTCTTCTTTCCATTTTTTTTTCTTCTTTTATATTTTTCCATCTTCATATTTTTTTCTCTTGTCGTTATTTTCTGATTTCTTATTTTTTTTTCTTCTCTTTTTTATGTTATTACTTCTGTTTTCTCTCATGCTGTTTTTTTTTTTTCTCATGTTATTTCTTCTCCTTTCTCTCGTGTTATTTCTTCTCCTTTCACTCATGTTATTTCTTCTACTTTCTCTCGTGTTATTTCTTCTCCTTTCACTCATGTTATTTCACTACTTTCTCTCGTGTTATTTCTTCTACTTTCACTCATGTTATTTCTTCTCCTTTCACTCATGTTATTTCTTCTACTTTCACTCATGTTTTTTCTTCTCCTTTCTCTCGTGTTATTTCTTCTCCTTTCACTCATGTTATTTCTTCTACTTTCACTCATGTTATTTCTTCTCTTTTCTCTCATATTATTTCTTATCCTTTCTAGAATGTTATTTGTTATCCTTTCTCTCACGTTACTTCTTCTCTTTTCTCTAAAGTTATTGCTTCTCCTTTCTCTCATGTCCATTCTTCTATTTTCTCTCATTTCATTTCTTCTCTTTTCCCTCATGTCATTTCTTCTCCTTTCTCTCATGTTATTTCTTTTCTATTTCTCACATGCTTTTTCTTTCCTTTTCTCTCATGTTATTTCTTCTCCTTTCTCTCATGTTATTTCTTTTCCATTTCTCATATGCTTTTTCTTTCCTTTTCCCTCATGTCATTTCTTCTCCTTTCTCTCATATTATTTCTTTTCCATTTCTCACATGCTTTTTCTTTCCTTTTCTCTCATGTTATTTCTTTCCTTTTCTCTCATGTTATTTCTTCTCTTTTCTCTCATGTCATTTCTTCTCTTTTCTCTCATGTTATTTCCACTCCTTTCTCTCATTTTATTTATTCTACTTTTTCTCATGTTATTTATTCTCTTTTTTTCTCATGTTATCTATTCTCTTTTTTCTCATGTTATCTATTCTCTTTTTTCTCATGTTATCTATTCTCTTTTTTCTCATATTATCTGTTCTATTTAATAACTAATAATAAAATATCTATTTGCATTGCACTATTTTTTTTCAACAAGTATCTCTGCGCATTTCACTATTTCTTCCAAATAGTATTATTGCGCATTGCACTAATTCTTGAACCATACTGTTCAATGCAATTCATGTCATTACGGATTTGTTCTACATTTTTTCTAGTGTTTTATTTGCATGAACCGTCCTGCAAGTCAGCGGTTGTTTGTAGTCTGAGTTGTATCTTTGTGAAAATAGTTTTAATCGAATTAGTGCCATGGTTTCTACATGGTGGGTAAGGGTAAGCTTACGCTAACTTGTTTTTCTGTTAGGGACGTTTCTAACTTGCAAGGAGTTGAATATGGTGATAAATAAAGAGTAGTGATAGATAATGATGATGATGGTGGTGATGGTGATGATAGTGATGGGGATGTTGATGATGGTGATGGTGGTGATGATGGTGATGGAGATGTTGATGATGGTGATGATGGTGATGATGGTGATGGTGGTGATGATGATGGCGATGGGCATGTTGATGATGGTGATGATGGTGATGATGATGGTGATGAGGATGGTGATGATGGTGATGATGATGATGGTGATGATGATGATGGTGATGATGATGATGGTGATGGGGATGTTGATGATGGTGATGATGGTGATGATGGTGATGGTGATGATGATGATGATGATGATGATGGTGATGGGGATGTTGATGATGGTGATGGTGGTGATGATGATGGTGATGGAGATGTTGATGATGGTGATGATGATGATGGTGATGGTGGTGATGATGATGATGATGGTGATGGGGATGTTGATGATGGTGATGGTGGTGATGGTGATGGTGATGATGATGATGATGGTGATGGGGATGTTGTTGATGGTGATGATGATGATGGTGATGGGGATGTTGATGATGGTGATGATGATGATGGTGATGGAGATGTTGATGATGTTGATGATGTTGATGGTGATGAT
Source organism: Megaustenia siamemsis (assembly GCA_032433765.1). NCBI lineage: Eukaryota > Metazoa > Mollusca > Gastropoda > Stylommatophora > Ariophantidae > Megaustenia > Megaustenia siamemsis. The sequence continues at coordinate 4,975,324 of JAVIAB010000104.1, forward strand.
GGTGATGGTGGTGATGATGATGGCGATGCGGATGTTGATGATGGTGATGATGATGATGGTGATGGGGATGTTGATGATGGTGATGATGATGATGGTGATGATGATGGTGATGGTGGTGATGGTGATGGGGATGTTGATGATGGGGATGTTGATGATGGTGATGATGGTGATGGTGATGGGGATGTTGATGATGGTGATGATGGTGATGATGATGATGGTGATGGGGATGGGCATGTTGGTGATGGTGATGATGGTGATGATGATGGTGATGATGGGGATGGGGATGTTGATGATGGTGATGATGGTGATGGTGATGGTGATGGGGATGTTAATGATGGTGATGATGGTGATGATGGTGATGATGGTGATGATGGTGATGTGGATGTTGATGGTGGTGATGGTGATGATGGTGATGATGATGGTGATGGGGATGTTGATGATGGTGATGATGATGATGGTGATGGGGATGTTGATGATGGTGATGATGATGATGGTGATGTTGATGGTGATGGGGATGTTGATGATGGTGATGGTGGTGATGATGATGGTGATGGGGATGTTGATGATGGTGATGATGATGATGGTGATGATGGTGATGGTGATGGTGATGATGGTGATGGTGGTGATGATGATGGTGATGGGGATGTTGCTGATGGTGATGATGGTGATGATGATGATGGTGACGATGGTGATGGTGGTTGTGATGGTGATGATGGTGATGGTGGTGGGGGTGATGATGGTGATGATGGTGATGGCGGTGATGGTGATGATGATGGTGATGATGGTGATGGTGATGGTGATGGCGGTGATGGTGATGATGGTGATGATGATGGTGATGATGGTGATGGTGATGATGGTGATGGTGATGGCGGTGATGGTGATGGCGGTGATGGTGATGGTGATGATGATGGTGATGATGGTGATGGTGATGATGGTGATGATGGTGATGGTGATGGGGATGTTGATGATGGTGATGATGGTGATGATGATGGTGGTGATGGGGATGGGGATGTTGATGATGGTGATGATGGTGATGGTGATGGGGATGTTAATGATGGTGATGATGGTGATGATGGTGATGATGGTGATGATGGTGATGATGGTGATGATGGTGATGTGGATGTTGATGGTGGTGATGGTGATGATGGTGATGATGATGGTGATGGGGATGTTGATGATGGTGATGATGATGATGGTGATGGTGATGTTGATGATGGTGATGATGATGATGATGGTGATGTTGATGGTGATGGGGATGTTGATGATGGTGATGGTGGTGATGATGATGGTGATGGGGATGTTGATGATGGTGATGATGATGATGGTGATGATGGTGATGGTGATGGTGATGATGGTGATGGTGGTGATGATGATGGTGATGGGGATGTTGCTGATGGTGATGATGGTGATGATGATGATGGTGACGATGGTGATGGTGGTTGTGATGGTGATGATGGTGATGGTGATGGTGGTGGGGGTGATGATGGTGATGATGGTGATGGTGATGATGATGGTGATGATGGTGATGGTGATGGTGATGGCGGTGATGGTGATGATGGTGATGATGATGGTGATGATGGTGATGGTGATGATGGTGATGGTGATGGCGGTGATGGTGATGGCGGTGATGGTGATGGTGATGGTGATGATGATGGTGATGATGGTGATGGTGATGATGGTGATGATGGTGATGGTGATGGGGATGTTGATGATGATGATGATGGTGATGATGATGGTGGTGATGGGGATGGGGATGTTGATGATGGTGATGATGGTGATGGTGATGGGGGTGTTAATGATGGTGATGATGGTGATGATGGTGATGATGGTGATGATGGTGATGTGGATGTTGATGGTGGTGATGGTGATGATGGTGATGATGATGGTGATGGGGATGTTGATGATGGTGATGATGATGATGGTGATGGTGATGTTGATGATGGTGATGATGATGATGGTGATGTTGATGGTGATGAGGATGTTGATGATGGTGATGGTGGTGATGATGATGGTGATGGGGATGTTGATGATGGTGATGATGATGATGGTGATGATGGTGATGGTGATGGTGATGATGGTGATGGTGGTGATGATGATGGTGATGGGGATGTTGCTGATGGTGATGATGGTGATGATGATGATGGTGACGATGGTGATGGTGGTTGTGATGGTGATGATGGTGATGGTGATGGTGGTAGGGGTGATGATGGTGATGATGGTGATGGCGGTGATGGTGATGATGATGGCGATGATGGTGATGGTGATGGTGATGGCGGTGATGGTGATGATGGTGATGATGATGGTGATGATGGTGATGGTGATGATGGTGATGGTGATGGCGGTGATGGTGATGGCGGTGATGGTGATGGTGATGGTGATGATGATGGTGATGATGGTGATGGTGATGATGGTGATGATGATGGTGGTGATGGTAATGGTGATGGTGATGATGATGATGGTGATGATGGTGATGGTGATGGTGATGGTGATGATAAAGATGGGGATGGTGATGGTGATGATGGTGATAGTGATAGTGATGATGGTGATGGTGATATTGATGATGGTGATAGTGATGGTGATCGTGATCGTGCTGATGGTGATTACTATAGTAATGGTGGCGGTGGTGATGATAATGGTGATTACTATGGTAATGGTGGCGGTGGTGATGATAATGGTGATTACTATGGTAATGGTGGCGTGGTGATAATAATGGTGATTACTATAGTAATAGTTGCGGTGGTGATGATAATGGTGATTACTATGGTAACGGTGTCAGTGGTGATGATAATGGTGATTACTATGGTAATGGTGTCAGTGGCGATGATAATGTAATTACTATGGTAATGGTGGCGGTGGTGATGATAATGGTAATTACTATGGTAATGGTGGCGGTGGTGATGATAATGGTAATTACTATGGTAATGGTGGCGGTGGTGATGATAATGGTGATTACTATGGTAATGGTGTCAGTGGTGATGATAATGGTAATTACTATGTTAATGGTGTCAGTTGCGATGATAATGGTGATTACTATGGTAATGGTGTCAGTAGTGATGATAATGGTAATTACTATGGTAATGGTGATGATAATGGTAATTACTATGGTAATGGTGGCGGTGGTGATGATAATGGTGATTACTATGGTAATGGTGTCTGTGGTGATGATAATGGTAATTACTATGGTAATGTGGGAGAGGTCATGATAATTGTGATTACTATGGTAATGGTGTCAGTGGTAATGATAATGGTGATGACGACGACGATTATGATGATAACATCACTAACCAAGTCCACAGTTTATTCCCACGGAGAGACCTGGTACTTGATCCTGGTCCGATCTGGCTTCTGTGTCATAGGCGACAAGGGTGATAATCCAACCACATTCAAGCACCTGGTGATGGTAATACGTGTAGTAAGGTATGGTATAGATAAAGGAGAAGCAATACGTGTGGTAAGGTTTGGTATAGATGAAGCAGAAGCAATACGTGTGGTAAGGTTTGGTATAGATAAAGGAGAAGCAATACGTGTTGTAAGGTATGGTATAGATGAAGGAGAAGCAATACGTGTGGTAAGGTTTGGTATAGATGAAGCAGAAGCAATACGTGTGGTAAGGTTTGGTATAGATGAAGGAGAAGTAATACGTGTGGTAAGGTATGGTATAGATGAAGGAGAAGCAATACGTGTGGTAAGGTTTGGTATAGATGAAGGAGAAGCAATACGTGTGGTAAGGTTTGGTATAGATGAAGGAGAAGCAATACGTGTGGTAAGGTATGGTATAGATGAAGGAGAAGTAATACGTGTGGTAAGGTATGGTATAGATGAAGGAGAAGTAATACGTGTGGTAAGGTATGGTATAGATAAAGGAGAAGCAATACGTGTGGTAAGGTATGGTATAGATGAAGGAGAAGCAATACGTGTGGTAAGGTATGTTATAGATGAAGGAGAAGTAATACGTGTGTAAGGTATGTTATAGATAAAGGAGAAGCAATACGTGTGGTAAGGTATGGTATAGATGAAGGAGAAGTAATACGTGTGGTAAGGTATGGTATAGATGAAGGAGAAGTAATACGTGTGGTAAGGTATGTTATAGATGAAGGAGAAGCAATACGTGTGGTAAGGTATGGTATAGATGAAGGAGAAGTAATACGTGTGGTAAGGTATGGTATAGATGAAGGAGAATTAATACGTGTGGTAAGGTATGTTATAGACGAAGGAGAAGTAATACGTGTGGTAAGGTATGTTATAGATGAAGGAGAAGCAATACGTGTGGTAAGGTATGTTATAGATGAAGGAGAATTAATACGTGTGGTAAGGTATGGTATAGATGAAGGAGAATTAATACGTGTGGTAAGGTATGGTATAGATGAAGGAGAATTAATACGTGTGGTAATGTATGTTATGTTATAGATGAATGTGAGGCAATACCAGCGATAATGTGTGTTATGTTATAGATGTAGGAGAAGCAATACGTGTGGTAATGTATGGAATGTTGTAAATGAAGGTGAAGCAATAGCAGTGATAAGGTATGTTATGTTATAGATGTAGGAGAAGCAATACGTGTGGTAAGGTATGTTATGTTATAGATGAATGTGAGGCAATACCAGCGATAAGGTGTGTCATGTTATAGATGTAGGAGAAGCAATATGAGTGGTAAGGTATGTTATGTTATAGATGAATGTGAAGCAATACGAGTGATAAGGTATGTTATGTTATAGATGTAGGAGAAGCAATACGTGTGGGAAGGTATGTTATGTTGTAGATGAATGTGAAGCAATACGAGTGATAAGGTATGTTATGTTATAGATGTAGGAGAAGCAATACGTGTGGGAAGGTATGTTATGTTGTAGATGAATGTGAAGCAATACGAGCGATAAGGCATGCCTATGTTAGCCATGTCTTATATCATTGTGTGTATGTCTATGTTAGGCATATGTCATATCTTTGTGTGTGCATGTCTATGTCAGTCATATCTCATATCTTTATGTGCATGTCTATGTTAGTCATATCTCATATCTTTATGTGCATGTCTATGTTAGTCATGTGTCATATATTTTGATGTGTGTAGGTGTTAGTCATGCCTCGTATCGCTGTGTGCATGTCTGTGTTATTCACATCTGATATCTTTGTGTGTGCATGTCTGTGTTATTCACATCTCATATCTTTGTGTGTGCATGTCTGTGTTGGTCACCTCTAGTGACTCGGGCAGATGGTGCTCGTAAACCTGGGAGGGCAGACCATCTAAGGGCAGAATCCCCCTACAGAAAAGACAATATGCTGCCTTGCAGGAAGATTGGGGACAATCAAAGGCTAAGGAAAGCAAACCTGAATAAAATGCTGGCTGAAATCGGATGCACTGGGCCACTGGCGTAGAACACAGTGCAAAGTGTTAACGGGTGTTCAATCAGAGTGGATCTGGCAGACTCTACATGTGATGTTCTGTCTGTGGGGGCGATCAACACACTTAACCTGACAGCTGACTTCATGTGGGAGTCTGGAATCCTACTCTGATTGAGCCCTGATCGCAGAGAGAGAGAGAGAGAGAGAGAGAGAAATCTCGTTATTTGTCTCTGTTCTGTACAAGCATCTCTATCTCATTGAGGAAGCGATTCCTGCTGCTCTTGCCTCTCTCATCAATGTTCTTCTCAGTGTCTCCCTGGGTCTTCCTCTTTTCCTCTTACCTGCTGTTCCCCACATGAGGGCTTGCTTTGCTTTTCGGTTATTATCTCTTCTCATCACATGTCCAACATATGACCATCATATTTTCCTTTATAAGATCAATAGTAGGCAAAAAATGAATCGATTCCAATACAAGACCTATACCCTAGACTCAAGAGCAATAAGCAAAATACCAATTACCGAAATAACATATATTAGACCATTTACAGGAAAAGGCCTGAGAGATGAGAAATGAAGAACTGATTTAAAAGAGCTAGCAGTAATTACCACATAGAAAACAAAAAGAAAGCACAGACAAAATGGCCTGGTCATGTGATAATACAGAAAGACCAATACATAACACATCGAGCCTTTAATAAACGTTGCGAGTACACCAGACTCAAGGGTCGACCACGACAAAGATAGAGTGATTGAATATAGAAACATGGGGAGCATAACACCAAGAAAGGCAAATAGAGGAACCAAAAAAAAATACCTGAAAATTAGATCTCCCCTCGACGTTGAAAGGCAAATAGGAAAAGAAAGTTGAAGATTAGGGATTAACGATCGGCCATCATGATGACGTAGCACACACAACAATGGATGCCCCCACCCGATTACTCCAGCGAATGCAAGCCGACAACGCACGAGCACCGTAAAGATGACGCAACATCCTTAAAGTGAAACCTTCGGTTGACTTGGCAATGTCAATCCTTGGATGAGAGTCGTTACCTACGACATGACTTATTCCACTGAAGACTTAACGACTTACAGCAATCCTAGCCTGATTGTTGACCGTGTCGAAGGATGTCTCAACGTGAATTCCGGCTCCTGTGGCATACAGCGGATCAGTTGTCCATGGTCCATCGGGCCTGAACTGGTTTATAGAATGCTGTGTGTACTGCAAATAAAATGTATATTTGTATTATTGGCCATCTTGAAATGAAGAAGGACATATTTCACACAACTCGAGCAAGACAACTGCAATTTTTGGGACGTGTGAAGAGACTTTAGACTTAGAAACGGAATGGCCTCACTATAGCGGGGAATTCCCATATCTGCTCAGCTCCCGTTTCCAGCAACCTATAAAGTATTAATCCCCGATCGTTAATAATGTTCTTTTGAAGGTGCGGCATTAAACTGTACAGGTGGCGCGCAGCTCAAAATGGACGCTTCCTTAAAGTAATCTCCATGCGCCCACGCCACATCCGGTATAGACGTCATGATCAGTAGGCGTGTCCAAGAATTGCTGTCCATCAAATGTTGCTTCCTTGAGTTTACCTGAGCTTGCTTGTGTTCACCTAAGATTCCTTGTGTTTATCTGAGCTTCCTTGTGTTCACCTGAGCTTCCTTGTTTTCACCTGAGTTTCCTTGTGTTCGCCCGAGCTTCCTTGTGTTCACCTGAGCTTCCTTGTGTTCGCCCGATCTTTCTTGTGCTCACCTGAGCTTCCTTGTGCTCACCTGAGCTTCCTTGTGTTCACATGAGCTTCCTTGTGTTCGCCAGAGCTTCCTTGTGTTCACCTGAGCTTCCTTGTGTTCACCTGAGCTTCCTTGTATTCACCTGAGCTTCCTTATGTTCACCTGAGCTTCCTTGTGTTCGCCCGATCTTTCTTGTGCTCACCTAAGCTTCCTAGTGTTCACCTGAGCTTCCTTGTGTTCACCTGAGCTTCCTTGTGTTCACCTGAGCTTCATTGCGTTCACTTGAGCTTCCTTGTGTTCACCTGAGCTTCCTTGTGTTCACCTGAGCTTCCTTGTGTTCACCTGAGCTTCATTGCGTTCACTTGAGCTTCCTTGTGTTCACCTGAGTTTCTTTATGTTCACCTGAGCTTCCTTGTGTTCACCTGAGTTTCATTGCGTTCACTTGAGCTTCCTTGTGTTCACCTGAGCTTCCTTGTGTTCACCTGAGCTTCCTTGTGTTCACCTGAGCTTCATTGCGTTCACTTGAGCTTCCTTGTGTTCACCTGAGCTTCTTTGTGTTCACCTGAGCTTCATTGTGTTCACCTGAGCTTCATTGCGTTCACTTGAGCTTCCTTGTGTTCACATGAGCTTCTTTGTGTTCACCTGAGCTTCCTTGTGTTCACCTGAGCTTCATTGCGTTCACTTGAGCTTCCTTGTGTTCACCTGAGCTTCTTTGTGTTCACCTGAGCTTCCTTGTGTTCACCTGAGCTTCATTGCGTTCACTTGAGCTTCCTTGTGTTCACCTGAGCTTCTTTGTGTTCACCTGAGCTTCCTTGTGTTCACCTGAGCTTCATTGCGTTCACTTGAGCTTCCTTGTGTTCACCTGAGCTTCCTTGTGTTCACCTGAGCTTCATTGCGTTCACTTGAGCTTCCTTGTGTTCACCTGAGCTTCCTTGTGTTCACCTGAGCTTCATTGCGTTCACTTGAGCTTCCTTGTGTTCACCTGAGCTTCTTTGTGTTCACCTGAGCTTCCTTGTGTTCACCTGAGCTTCATTGCGTTCACTTGAGCTTCCTTGTGTTTACCTGAGCTTCTTTGTGTTCACCTGAGCTTCCTTGTGTTCACCTGAGCTTCATTGCGTTCACTTGAGCTTCCTTGTGTTCACCTGAGCTTCTTTGTGTTCACCTGAGGTTCCTTGTGTTCACCTGAGCTTCATTGCGTTCATTTGAGCTTCTTTGTGTTCACCTGAGCTTCTTTGAGTTCGCCTGAGCTTCCTTGTGTTCACCTGAGCTTCTTTGTGTTCGCCTGAGCTTCCTTGTGTTCACCTGAGCTTCATTGCGTTCACTTGAGCTTCCTTGTTTTCACCTGAGCTTCTTTGTGTTCACCTGAGCTTCCTTGTGTTCACTTGAGCTTCCTTGTGTTCACCTGAGCTTCCTTGTGTTCACCTGAGCTTCCTTGTGTTCGCCCGATGGCTAAAGGAGTACACCTCTTCGTCATCCGCCCTTAAAAGGACGTTAAGTGGGCATCTCTGCGTTGTGTTGTGGTTTTCAGAATAACTGTGATATTTGCGCCTTTTGGCCCAACACATCCGACTTCAGCACGACATTTTTGAGTATCGGGTTGTCTTCCCTCTTCGATTCCTACTCGCTTAGCTAGACTAGACAGGTTAGTCTATTACTGAAGTCACCACGGAGAGGTGGAGCAGGGTCTGGATGGTTCTGGTTTACCAATCCTGTCGCAAGCCATCAGCTGTGGATCGCTGACAACTTCCAGCTCTGGTGCTGTGAAGTGCGCCTTCGCCTCCATCCCAAAAAAAAGAAGTCATGTCTCCACTTTGGTGAAACGCTCTATCCAAACACAGTCCAGCTTGTACCTTTCCACTTCACCCCTCGGCCAGTCGCCTGCAGCACTATCTCAGCGCGCTGGCACTGCAGCAAACATGCCCACTAGTGCTGACTCTTATTTGATTAAGCGGCCATCATGGCCGCCGCATCAACCGGAAGTCAAATGACAAGACATAATAGTACAATTTCGTAGGACATTTTTTTTCTCTTTACATGAAAGACCCTTTCTCTCTGTCTCTTATTTGAAGCGCCATAATACTCTAAGAAATGCCGTCTTGGAAAGGCAAGTACAAATATTTTAATTTTTGTTAGTTTGTTCAGTTATTTCCAAGTACGTATTGTTTATGAATTTTCATGTACATTTATATTCTACTATTGTAAATAAAAAGGAGCAGCCATTTCTAAACATATAGATAAATGTATGTTTGACAACAAAATAATTTAAATAACTGCGAACAAAGTTAACAATGTTACTTATATGGTAGTTGTACAACAGAAGTGAGATGGTAGGTGTACAACAGAAGTGAGATGGTAGGTGTACAACAGGGGTGAGATGGTAGGTGTACAACAGGGGTGAGATGGTAGTTGTACAACAGAAGTGAGATGGTAGGTGTACAACAGAAGTGAGATGGTAGGTGTACAACAGAAGTGAGATGGTAGTTGTACAACAGAAGTGAGATGGTAGGTGTACAACAGAAGTGAGATGGTAGGTGTACAACAGAAGTGAGATGGTAGGTGTACAACAAGGGTGAGATGGTAGATGCAAAACATGCGCCATGGTAGTTGTACAACAGAGGAGAGATGGTAGATATACAACAAAGATGAAATAGTAGATGTACAAAAGAGGTGAGATGATAGATGTACAACAGAGGTGAGATGGTAGATGCACAAAGAGGTGAGATGGTAGATGCACAACAGAGGTGAGATGGTAGATGTACAATGGAGATGATATGGTAGATGTACAACAGAGGTATTATGGTAGATGTACAACAAAGATGAAATGGTAGATGTACAAAAGAGGTGAGATGATAGATGTACAACAGAGGTGAGATGGTAGATGCACAACAGAGGTGAGATGGTAGATGTACAACAGAGGTATTATGGTAGATGTACAACAGAGGAGAGATGAATAGCTCAGGCAAAAGCAGCTTCCCAAAACATGAGGAAGATACTGCGTAATCCATTTTTGACAATAGAAACAAGAAAAAGAAATCTTAAATGTTATGTAGAGCCAGTCTTAACATATGGATGTGAATCATGGACACTAGAACAGCGGACAAGAAAATCAATGGAGGCTGTAGAAATGTGGTTTTATAGAAGAATGTTGAGAATACCATGGACAGCTAAGAAGAGTAATGAAAACGTTCTGAAAAAGTTCAAGCAAAAAGAGAGCTAATTTCCAATATTAGGAAGAAACAGTCATAATTTTTTGGCCATGTAATGAGAAGTGAACAACTGGAATATATTGTAACAACTGGGAAAATTGAGGGACGAAGAGATAGAGGGAAGCAAAGAGAAAAGATACCAGATAGCTTAAGAGATTGGCTTTGCAGAAGGTCAACAACAGAAATGATAAATAACTGTCGAGATCGAAAGTTGTGGAAAGACATGATCACCTACGTCAGCAGGCATGGTACTTGATGATGATGATGATGATGATGATGATGATGACGGCGACGACGACGATGATGATGCTGATGATGATATAATAATAAATGAATAGACGATGACAAATACCAGATTAATTCAGAAATTCATTGCTACTGTTATCTGTATAAAATTGTACTTTTAAAAAAAGGCCGTGCATCCAAATAACCATTTCTTTTGGTGCTTTACTTTTTCAAATGCTTCGGTATAATCTAAGAAACGTTAGGTATAGATTATGTTAAGTAAACTCACACTGTATTGCCCGTCCTTTGCATTGCCCTCAATCCTAGCAGAGAAGTCTAGTATCTCGTTAAGGATTGTGTTGTGTACCCGGCAAGCGAAATCGAATCCACCAACAACAAACTTGCCTCGATTCTTCTTGTGCCAAGCGTGAAGCTGAAACAACAGTGTCAAGTTATTTATGTTTTCGATGCGAAAGTATCGATGCTAATCTTTATTCGTTCTTATCAGGGTTTTCAAACTAGAGTACTCATACCCCAAAAATATATACCCTAAAAATATATACCCCAAAAATATATACCCCAAAAATATATACCCAAAAATATATACCCCAAAAATATATACCCCAAAAATATATACCCCAAAAATATATACCACAAAAATATATACCCCAAAAATATATACCCCAAAAATATATACCACAAAAATATATACCCCAAAAATATATACCACAAAAATATATACCCGAAACACATTAATGGGTGCACACATTATTATGCTGTCGCATATTCTACACAAAACGTTGCATTCATCACAGCCCGTCTGAAAGAATCTCTGTCTCTAACCATATCTCTCACAGAATGTTGCATTCATCACAGCCCGTCTGAATGAAGCTCTGTCTCTAACCAGATCTCCCACAGAATGTTGCATTCATCACAGCCCGTCTGAATGAAGCTCTGTCTCTAACCATATCTCCCACAGAACGTTTCTCTCATGACAGACTGTCTGAAAGTATCTTTGTCTCTAACCAGATCTCTCACAGAACGTTGCATTCATCACAGCCCGTCTGAAAGTATCTCTGTCTCTAACCAGATCTCCCACAGAACGTTGCATTCATCACAGCCCGTCTGAAAGAATCTCTGTCTCTAACCAGATCTCCCACAGAACGTTGCATTCATCACAGCCCGTCTGAAAGAATCTCTGTCTCTAACCAGATCTCCCACAGAACGTTGCATTCATCACAGCCCGTCTGAAAGAATTTCTGTCTCTAACCAGATCTCCCACAGAACGTTGCATTCATCACAGCCCGTCTGAAAGAATTTCTGTCTCTAACCAGATCTCTCACAGAACGTTTCTCTCATCACAGCCCGCCTGAAAGTATCTCTGTCTCTAACCAGATCTCCCACAGAACGTTGCATTCATCACACCCCTCCGGAAAGCATCTCTGTCTCTAACCATATCTCCCACAGAACGTTGCATTCACCACAGCCCGCCTGAAAGTATCTCTGTCTCTAACCAGATTTCCCACAGAACGTTACATTCACCACAGCCCGCCTGAAAGTATCTCTGTCTCTAACCAGATCTCCCACAGAACGTTACATTCACCACAGCCCGCCTGAAAGTATCTCTGTCTCTAACCATATCTCTCACAGAACGTTTCTCTCATCACAGCCCGTCTGAAAGAATTTCTGTCTCTAACCAGATCTCTCACAGAACGTTGCATTCATCACACCCCTCCTGAAAGTATCTCTGTCTCTAACCATATCTCCCACAGAACGTTGCATTCACCACAGCCCGCCTGAAAGTATCTCTGTCTCTAACCATATCTCTCACAGAACGTTTCTCTCATCACAGCCCGTCTGAAAGAATTTCTGTCTCTAACCAGATCTCTCACAGAACGTTGCATTCATCACACCCCTCCTGAAAGTATCTCTGTCTCTAACCATATCTCCCACAGAACGTTGCATTCACCACAGCCCGCCTGAAAGTATCTCTGTCTCTAACCATATCTCCCACAGAACGTTGCATTCACCACAGCCCGCCTGAAAGTATCTCTGTCTCTAACCATATCTACCACAGAACGTTACATTCACCACAGCCCGCCTGAAAGTATCTCTGTCTCTAACCATATCTCTCACAGAACGTTTCTCTCATCACAGCCCGTCTGAAAGAATCTCTGTCTCTAACCAGATCTCCCACAGAACGTTGCATTCATCACAGCCCTCCTGAAAGTATCTATGTCTCTAACCAGATCTCCCACAGAACGTTGCATTCACCACAGCCCGCCTGAAAGTATCTCTGTCTCTAACCATATCTCTCACAGAACGTTTCTCTCATCACAGCCCTCCTGAAAGTATCTCTGTCTCTAACCAGATCTCCCACAGAACGTTGCATTCATCACAGCCCTCCTGAAAGTATCTCTGTCTCTAACCAGATCTCCCACAGAACGTTGCATTCACCACAGCCTGCCTGAAAGTATCTCTGTCTCTAACCAGATCTCCCACAGAACGTTGCATTCATCACAGCCCTCCTGAAAGTATCTCTGTCTCTAACCAGATCTCCCACAGAACGTTGCATTCATCACAGCCCTCCTGAAAGTATCTCTGTCTCTAACCAGATCTCCCACAGAACGTTGCATTCATCACAGCCCTCCTGAAAGTATCTCTGTCTCTAACCAGATCTCCCACAGAACGTTGCATTCACCACAGCCCGCCTGAAAGTATCTCTGTCTCTAACCATATCTCCCACTTCTTTTGTCTTGTAAGAAGGTCTATTGAAGTCTTGAAACCACCTTCTTCTTGGTCTGCCCCTGATGTGTCACACAGAAACCATGCCTTCCACTATTATTCTTTCCAACCCGCTGTGTCTTTTAGCGTGGCCATAGTATTTGAACTTCCTCTGTAGAATGGTGTTTATAAGCCAGTTCACATTTATGTTTAAGTCTTTTAATGTCTTCATTGTCCTTTTTCATCATTTCTATCTATCTATCTATCTATCTATCTATCTATCTATCTATCTATCTATCTATCTATCTATCTATCTATCTATCTATCTATCTATCTATCTATCTATCTATCTATCTATCTATTGATCTTTCGAGCCGTAGCCGGCCCATGGGGCGTAGACCAAGATAATCCTCCCCTTATCTAAATTTTTATTCTAGCAGTTTTCAATCCTTCTAAAGATATTTTATCAAATCTCGCCATTTGACTCTGTTCTGTGCAAGCAGCTTTATCTCATTGAGGGAGCCGATTCCTGATGCTATTGCCTCTCTCATCAATGTTCTTCTCAGTGTCTCTCTAGGCATTTTCATCATTTAAGGTATCTTAAAGATTTGTGTGCAGGATTTTTGTTTCGAATGAGTTGAATTTCTCCCTTGCAGTATGCGAGATTGTCCATGATTCACAACCGTATGTTGTTATCTGGAAAAAGTCCTCAGTAGTTTTAATATTACTACCTTCCTGGTGTTGTGGTACATGTTCGTCTTGCCGTTTACTGTTTATGTTTCTAATCTTCTATTGGGTAAAATACTGTTGTAGTAGATAGCTTGTTTGTAACATATGGATGTGAATCATGGACAACAGGACAACAAACAAGAAAATCGATGAGAGTCTGTAGAAATGTGGTTTTACAGAATAATGTTGAGAATACCATGGACAGCTAAGAAGAGTAACGAAAACGTTCTGAAAGAGGCCAAAGTAAAAAGAGAGCTAATTTCCAATATTAGGAAGAAATAATCATCATTTTTTGGCCATGTAATGAGAAGAGAACAACTGGAATATATTGTAACAACTGGGAAAATTGAGGGACGAAGAGATAGAGGGAAGCAAAGAGAAAAGATACACCAGACAGCTTAAGAGAATGGCTTGGCAGAAGGTCAACAACAGAAATGATAAATAACTGTCGAGATCGAAAGTTGTGGAGAGACATGATCACCTACGCCAGCAGGCCTGGTTCTTGATGATGACGATGATGAATCTTCTATTTATCTTTTCTGACAGACCCCATTATTAGTTACTTCAGATCCCAGATAGTCGGTACAAGTATAAAGAATACATATGGAAATGTAACCCATGGTATATGGTGGATAGGTGGCAGGAACCATTGAAGGCTATGTCTGAAAAGTGTTCCTTCTTGCAGTTTCCTCATATTCCAAGTCCGGCTTGTTGCAGGAGCTACTGAGTTAAGTGCTCTGTGCACACCGTGAGCTGTGTCTCATCCGTTTTGATCCTGCTTCGATATCCCGCTTGTTTACGATGAATGATGATATCGTATGACAGGGAACAGTTGGCTGTGTTCACTTTCTGCGCGGTTTCGCTTTATGTCTTTTGGCGTGTGCTGAGACTGCTACGATGGGGACTATAGTTACCTTTCTTTGTTTGGGAGATGAGTTAGTAATTCGGATGATTCCACTGGCACGGGCGGTTGAGCAATTATGAATTTTAATTCGTTTGCTGTGATACCGAGGCCTTCCATAACCAATAACCAATAACCAATGGAAATGTAAACACGAATACCCAGGTAAACTTAATTAAAACAGTTCTGGGATTCAGACTTTGTCAATTATATTGCTGGTTTGCATGTTTTTGTTTTTTTTTTTGTATATTTGTTCGTTTGAATGTTTTTTTTTTTTCATTTGCATCTTTATTTGTTTGTTTTTATGTTTGTTTGCATATTTGTTTCTCTGTATTTTGTTGAAAATGTTTGTTTGTATGTTAACTTGTATATATGTTTGTTGTATGTTTGTTTGTTTGTTTGTTTGTTTGTATGTTTGATTGTATGTTTGTATGTTTGTTTGTATGTTTGTTTGTTTGTATATTTGTTTGTTTGTTTGTTTGATTGTATATATGTGTGTTGTATGTTTGTTTGTTTGGTTGTTTGTAAGTTTGTTTGTTTGTATGTTTGTTTGTATGTTTGTTTGTTTGTTTTTAAGTTTGTTTGTTTTTAAGTTTGTTTGTTTGTATGTTTGTTTGTTTCGCTGATTCCTTCATTCCGACTGTGGTCAACAAACACAACGTTGTGTAACAAACATGAGACCTGAAGAATTAACTTTAAAGACTGCTGTAAAATTAAGAGACAGGGAAATGAGCCTACCCGGGTTAAATCGGCCAGGAGAACGCGGTTTCAAATAACGGCAGCGTCAAAAATTCTTGGACTTATGGGTCAATATGGCTGATAGGCGGCAGTAACCGTTGAGGCTTTGTCTGAAAAAAGTGTTCCTTGTTGCAGTTTCCTTATATTTTAAGTCCGGTTTGCTGCCGGAGCTACTGAGTTTAGTGCTCTATGCACACCGTGAGCTGTGTTTTTCATCCGGATTGTGTTTCGATATTCCGATTGTTTACGATGAATGACGATATCGTATGACGAAGGACAATTCAGCTACGTTCACTTTCGGTGCCGCTTAGCCTTATGTCTTTTTGGCGTGTGCTGTAATGCTATGATAGGGACTGCATCTTCCTTTCTTTGTTTTGATCCAAAAATGAGATGAGATGTTAATTCGGATGATTCCACTGGCACGGGCGGTTGAGCAATTATGGATTTTAATTCGTTTGCAGTGATACCGGGGCCTTCGACTAACCACTAGATCGTGTGGATGATGACAGCGCGGACATGCTGAAGTATGATTTTATAGTTGTAGTGGTAGTTGTAGTAGCACCAGTAGCAGTAGCAGTTGTAGCGGCAGATATATAAGATGTAGCAGCAGTAGAAGTAGCGACAAATATAGCAGTCCTAGCTGTAGTAGTAATAGCGGCAGATAAAGCAATAGCAATAGTAGTAGTAGCAGTTGTTGTAGTAGCAGTAATAGTAGTAGTGGCAGATATAGTAATAGCAATAATATTAGTAGTACATAGTAGTAAAAATAGTAGTAGTAGTAGTAGTAGCAGTAATAGTAGTAGTAGTAATAGTAGTAGTGGTAGATATAGTAATAGCAATAATAGTAGTAGTAGTAAAAATAGTAGTAGTAGTAATAGTAGCAGCAGTAGTAGTAGTAGCAGTAGTAGTAGTAGTAGCAATAATAGTAGTAGTAGTAGTAGCAGTAGTTGTAATAGTAGTAGTAGCAGTAGTAGTAGTAGTAGCAATAATAGTAGTAGTAGTAGTAGTAGTAGTAGCAGTAGTAGCAGTAGTAGTAGTAGTAGCAGTAGTAGTAGTAGTAGCAATAATAGTAGTAGTAGTAGTAGCAGTAATAGTAGTAGTTGTTGTTGTAGTAGTAGTAGTAGCAGTAGTTGTAATAGTAGTAGTAGTAGTAGTAGTAGTAGTAGCAGCAGTAGTAGTAGTAGTATTAATAGCTGTTGCAATAGTAGTAGCAGTAATAGTAGTAGTAGTAGTTGTAGTAGTAGCAGTAATAGTAGTAGTAGTAGTTGTAGTAGTAGCAGTAATAGTAGTAGTAGTAGTTGTAGTAGTAGCAGTAATAGTAGTAGTAGTAGTAGCAGTAATAGTAGTAGTAGCAGTAATAGTAGTAGTAGTAGTTGTAGTAGTAGTAGTAGTAGTTGTAGTAGTAGTAGTAGTAGTTGTAGTAGTAGTAGTAGTAGCAGTAATAGTAGTAGTAGTAGTTGTAGTAGTAGCAGTAATAGTAGTAGTAGTAGTAGCAGTAATAGTAGTAGTAGCAGTAATAGTATTAGTAGTAGTAATAGTAGTAGTAGTAGTAGTAGCATTAATAGTAGTAGTAGTAGCAGCAGTAAAAGTAGTAGTAGTATAGTAGTAGTAATAGTAGTAGTAGTAATAGTAGTAGCATTAATAGTAGTAGTAATAGTAGTAGTAGCATTAATAGTAGTAGTAATAGTAGTAGTAGTAATAGTAGTAGTAGCATTAACAGTAATAGTAGTAGTAGTAGTAATAGTAGTAGTAGTAGCATTAATAGTAGTAGTAATAGTAGTAGTAGTAGTAGTAGCATTAATAGTAGTAGTAATGATAGTAGTAGTAGTAGTAATAGTAGTAATAGTAGAAGTACTAGTAGTAGCATTAATAGTAGTAGTAACAGTGGTAGTAGTAGTAGTAGTAGTAGTAGTAGTAGTAGTAGTAGTAGTAGTGGTGCTAGTAGCAGTAATAGTAGTAGTGGTGGTAGTAGTAGAGGTAGTAGAAGTAGTAGCGACAAATATAGTTGTGATAGCAGTAGATGCTGTAGCGATCTCAATCGTAGTTAAGTAGCAGAACGACTTGTATTGTTATTATTAGTATTCCCTGTAAACAAGAACGGAAAAACAAATATAGACTCACCACGCATCGACACGAGCCCTGGTTTTGTTTTGAGATCCTCAGAACTGTTACAACGCTTGTCACTAGATACCTGGTTAAGAGAACAACATATACACATGGTTAAACAAAAGGTATTAACACATACTCTGACAATCAGCTGTTTCTATATATTAAAACACTTAGACCAGCTTGGGTCACAAACAGGACGGTATGTTTGAGGTTTTCAGCGATTCCCCATAAATTG